>CM067513.1:21314478-21521978 GCA_034509495.1 Acestrorhynchus altus
ATATTTTCAGTATATATTTTAATATATTTGATGGATTTTTTTACTTAAAAAATTTTTTTACTAGTAAATTTAGTAAATTTTTTACTTAATTGGAAGCCTTAATTGACATGGGTGGAGCAAGAGGATATATGTAAACATTTTTTGTGACAAAAGACTGGCTGTTTTTTTTGTTTTTTTCGCTTAGAATGTTCACACACACACACACACACACACACACACACACACACACACACACACACACACACACACACACACACACAAAATGTTTTGATATGACAGTGAGTGCTCGCCAAGTGGTGCTTTTCCATCAGATCTGGTAACTTAAATCTGATGGCATAAATCCTGTCACTGAATTTTGTGATTGCGTTCGACTCTGCACTGCGGACTGGATCGTTTGTTGCATAATCACACATATTTATTGCATAACAAAGAGGTCCTGTGGTGTTTTTTCTTGCTAAAGTCTTGTGGTTTAGTGCTGTCGTTCAGCCTCATTGTTTTGGGGTGCAGGGGTGCAACTCGGTGGAGAAACGTGTTAAATGTGTCATAACTGGCTTTGCTGGGGGGGAAATCCCAGTGGGTTTATGAGAGCTAATCCAGGCCTTGATGACATCGCCATCATCATCCCAATGTAAGCGTGGTTAGGGAGGGGCTGGGGGCATAGACAGTGGGCATGACGATGGGACAGCAGCGTCCATCCACCCTCCCATCTGCTGGCGGGACCCAGCTTTTTGGTACCAGAGACACTGAGGGTGCCATGGCAACAGCACCCAGGCCAGCTGGTGGTCCAGAGGCCAGGAAGAAAAGGGTCCCAGAGGAGTCTGAGCACCAGGCAGTCCGACGGCCCACTTACACCAGCTGTGTCATCGGTCAGTATGGAGAAGAGGGAAAAGGGGTGGCAGGGGCACTTTTGGAGAATGCAGCTGTGATTCTAAAATAGGCCTGTTATGCTGTATGTAAATAAGGTATCTGAAGAGGTCTTTGCCAGGTGATATAGTCATTTTATGTTAGGGTTTTTGCAGTGAAACAGATTGATTGGTTGGTTGGTTGATTGAATTATTTTATCATATATATTTTAAAGCACTTTTAAGGAGTTGTGCAAAAAAATGTAAAATATATGAGTACTCACGGATAAGAGAAAAAAAGGCAAAAGACTTATTTCCATTGTAGTTGATGTCTATTTTTTCTTTACGTGATATTTATTGTACTATGTAATTAAGCACGAATCACTATTAGTGACTGCAAGTGTAGTGAAAAGGACCTTTTTTCTTGGCTGACCTTTGGCCTACAGGCAATTGCGATTGTTGTTATAATAATATCATAATTATGTTCATCTTACTGTTTGTTTGTTTTTTTTAAATGAGATACCATGTTGTAAAATTAACATACAGCATACAGCATCTTAAATTACAAAAAAGGATGTAAATATGATTAGATATTGTGCCATAAATGGTCATTTTCAAATATATATATTGTTATTGTGATATATCATAAAAGCAACATTATTTATAACTATGACATATCCATGTCTTATAATTATGAGAAAGTATCTAATTTATAAGAAACTTTATGTTGCATGAATGACATACATGACAGTATCTCTGCATTTTATGAGAATATTTCATTATTATGAGATATAAAATTATCTGAATTATGAGACACTGTGATTATTTTGAGATATCATATTCAGATGTCTTGTTTTTATCAAAAGTGTCAGGGTCATTACTTATAAAAGTAACCTGCATATATAATAACATGTTATGTTTTTCCTGGCTGACCTTTGACCTACAGATGACTGGTAATCTTTATCTAACTTGAATTTTTATCTAACTTAAACAAAATCTTTGTAGTATTAAAACACAATGACAGGATCATTCCAGCTGAATATATATATATATATAATTCAGTAACTACTGTAGGTTTTTTAAAACTGTCCTGTGACATATTATAAATTGAACCTCAAAGATTTAATATATTGAGTAAAATATTGTGCTATATTTCCATTTTTCAATTTTTGACATAAGTGGAATCTGTCTGTTGTTCCTGTGTGTTTCATGATCAATGGATGAATAGAAATGCTCTTAAGTCATACAGTCATTTTACCCTAACATCTTTGCATCATTAATTAGACTGTGCTAAATTACTGCATAGTTGACTACATTGATCCAGGTATGGTGTACAGTTTTGTTCATTTCCTCCATAACTCATATACTAATTGAACAGTAGAAATTGCTGTTAATGTGGGATCTAGACCAGATAATACCTTTTCACAATCCCAAGGATTATCTCCTATTTTAATCCCAAGGGCAGTTGTTGTTCTAGGACTGTAGCTCCAGATTTAGAAGATGTTTGGAAGAGAGACATCAAGGAAGGACAGAAGAGTGGCAAGTGAGGCAGATCTTGGCTGTGGACATAAGCAGATAGACCAACTTCCAAATGATCCATAACATATAAATTCTAATTACCTGGTTGAAATTTCAAAACACAAATAATTCTTCAACAGGGTCAATGTGGCTCAGTGGTGGTAGTGCTAGGTTATTGCTCACAGCCATGTGGGTTCAATACCCGGGTCTACAAAGCTGCTACTGTTGGGACCTTCAGCAAAACCCCAACTTAGACCTCAAAGATGAGATTTGTGAAGAAATACTTTTGTTGTACTGTAAAGTTATAATGACAGTAAGTAAATGAATGAATCTAACTGCCCAGCTTTTTAATAAAAACAAAATTATATGAATTATCAGAGTTTGAACGAGACATAATAGTACATGCCAGATGAATGGGACATTCCATTCTGAAGCTGTGCAGGCATTTAACACTTCTTGATTTACATTGTCATGTGTGTACTAGGAATACATCATAGAAGGCATTTTCAGCTACAGTGGACACTGCACTGACCACCGGCCAGTGAAATCTAGCTGGAATTTTATTGTGAACAGCAAGAAGTTCACTGATTCTCCTAAATACATCACTGATCAGTGCCCACTATATTTTACTGCTTGTTGACCATTTGCAGCCCTTCATTGACTTCACGCACCCACACAATGATGGGATATTCTAGCAGGACAATGCACTGTGCCATTGGGCCCAAGCTGTCCAGATTTGGTTCTATGATATATTTCTGGTACCTAATGTTCAAGAAATTCCTGCACAACTTTGGAATGTCCCATCCATCTGGCACCCACTCCTCAGGCCTTGCTCAAAAAGAGAACCCTGCATTATCAATGCAATGTGTTTGACAATCATCACAGCAGATAAATTATTTTACACCTCTTTCAATTCTTCTTTAGTGGATGTTCACCCATTCTTCTTATAGCCTCCTCCTGCTTGTGGGCATCAGTTCATTCCATTTGCAAGACAGCTGCATTGAAAAGCCCATGGATGCTGATAATTGGGACAAGGATCAGGGTATTTGTAAAGCTTTGAAATTTGCATTACCTGGCCTTTCCTAACAATGAGTTATGAACATGCCACAGCCATAACAGTTTAATTCATGTCTAAAGCCCTGGTATGTAATGGTGCTTGTTTACTTTAAAATATACTAAATAAAAAGACTTCTCTCATATTGCTTACAAATTTGAGAAGAATGTTTTCTTTATCTTTCTGCCTTTTTGGACATCAATTTATCTTCCACTCATTTGACTTTTCAAAGTAACATATATTTTGAACAAGGGTGCACAAACCTTTGCATGCCACTGTAGGTGTACATTATTAATATTCTTTTATGGCAGTCCAGGTGTGTGTGCTTTAATATTAGCTTATATTGGTCGTATATATTATACTTTAATGATGGTAATATTCATTCATTCATTCATTTGTCTTCTTACCCTTCTTAGTAATTCCTGGTTAGGGTCACAGTGGGTCTCTGTGGCTTTCCCGGAATCACTGGGTGCAAGGCTGAGCATACTCTCTGGGCAGTTCATTGTTGGGTGCCACTAATATTAATTAATTAAACATTCTCTACTAACATATAGTGCGTGTGTTTATTCTGCACATATATTATATGTTGTTTTTCTTCACACTACCATTACATTACTTTTTTTGACATTTGAACAGTGTGAAATTTAGAGTGCTACAAAATCTACACACTGAAGTCAATGTTTAATTCATACCACTGCATAAATCCTTCCAAGTCGTCGCAGTAGATAGCAGCACAGTCATTTTAGCAAGCAGAGGAAAAGATCCTGCTCTGTGGAACATGACCATAGGCCATTCAGCCAATGCTTCAGATGCTTTGGATATCTGGAGACCCCCTCTGGTGTTAAAATGTACCAGATCCTTGCAGCTCAAAATTGAATTTGTTGAATGTTGAACTACCGATATGAAAGAGCTGAGTAGGCTGTAGCGGAAGCAATGTGCACAGTCTTGCCTTGTGCTTCTCCCACACACTGTACACTTTGTCTTTTATATGGGCCGGGATGTGGTTTTTCTCCTTGTGGTATTGGCAGTGATAGAATATTCAGTGACTGCTGACTTCTTCATGGAGAGCGGCTGTTGCTAGGTGGTGACCTGGTCAACAACAAACATAGATTGATATTTGCCTGGGTCTTCCAAAAGTGGAGAGCTTGTCCTCAGGATTTAGTTTCTGAAAGCCTAAATATAGAGATACAATCAAATTCCAATGTCTCTTTCAGCACATCCCACTTTTGTACTTGTTTAACATAATGCAAATATGTTCATTTTACCAAATAAATATAGTCAGGTCAACTTCAAAATAAAGTTGATATATATATATATATATATATATATATATATATATATATATATATATATATATATATATATATATATATATATATATATTTTTTTTTTTTTTTTTTTTTTTGTAATTAAGCTCCTCAATCATATATTCATATATTCAATAGGATAGGATAGGATAGTTCTATCCTATCCTATCCTATCCTCTCCTCTCCTATCCTATCCTATCCTATCCTATCCTATCCTATCCTATCCTATCCCATTTCAGTCTGATATTTTTATATTTTAATACTGCATCTCAGTTATGTCAGCAATAATGTTAAAGCACCATTATCAAGCATTTGTACCTTAAAATAAAATCCTCAAAATCTCAGAGTTGCTCAGGACTATGATCTGAGCATTGTGATCAGGTTCAAATGCTTGCATGTGATCGTCTCCACCTTGCTAGTGTTGGGGAGCATTGTATGTGATAGGGGGAGAGTCTGGAAAAGTCTTTGGTGGTTTGGGAATCTGTTATATTCTGAGGAGCCATAATTTGATGGCATATTGATGGATACCTTTTCAAAAAGATATCAAAATTTTGACTTGTTGTGTACTTCACCAGAAGGAGATTGTCGTTTGAATGATTGAATGAAAATTTAACACTCAGTATGTGCAGTTCACACATACACACCCACACGCATCTGAACATTATTAAGTGAAACCATGGCTCTATGTAATTCTCATTAGTTTCCTTCAGTAGGAAGCAACAGAGCAGAGAAACCTACAGCTGGAGTCGCAGTCCAAACCGCAGGGGTTGCTTTGCTCGGCTGCCCCTAGATTACCCCCGTAACCTGCCGACATTCATTATCACATGTCAGTAAGCGCAGTGGGTGGAGTGAATTTGTGGAGAATCATAATTATAAGAGTAAAGCAACTTGTGCAAGCTTGTAAATGTGTATATTGACAGCAACATCAAGCATAAATGGAACAGTTTGTTATTAACAGTGAATGTTATAACACAAACACTGAATTGGAAACTTTATATTATGTGGAGATTTAAGTTTTTCACAAGTTCCAAATGACACAGCTGTCTAAGCACTGGCCCTTATTGGGAGAAGGATTCAACATGAAATGCCAAGACCATAGTTTCTGTGTGGAAAGTGTGACCCTTCCACTTCATCAATTACCCATGTTTATATTAGGAAGTGACATAGTGACAAGCAACCAATCATTTCCTGTGGGAGTATATGATTTGTAGCTTTTAGCAACACGTTGCATGTGTCAGATTAAGCTTTTTACATCTTTATGCAAATGAATTATGAGAAAGAGTGAGCAGTGATATTTTAAATGAATGGCTCCAACAAATTCATCTGACCAGTCACAGGCACAGGATCCCAAGATCCCTAGCTTCTGTTCTGTGGTTCCTACCAGAATTTTGTTCCTCAAGAGTGTGGTGCTAAACATGGAAGAGAAGCACATATACCAGCCTGGTATCGCAATGCATGTGAATAGTAAACTGGATGGTGAATGTTTAATACACAGTTAAACATAATTTATGATGTCACAAAAATATTGACATAATTTTGAATTAAGATATTAAATATGTATGTGTCCACACATAAACAAAAGTGACCTCAAGTACACCCAGAAGAAACTTACGGCAAACTAATGATTTGTTGAAGATAATGTTAGAAGGTAACTCACTCTTTAAACATAAAAAAAATAATAATTGAAGACAGTTAACCAAAGAGTTTAAAAATAAGCCACACAAAACATAATCCAGGGGAAATGGGCTGAGTACAAAGATATGCAAGTAGAGCATGTCTGGGACCAATGGGAATTTCTGGTGTTTTAATCATCAAGGTTTTACATTCTGAATTTCAGTGAAACAGCACATTGACATGCTGCCACTCACTCATATTAAAACCTGCAACATAACTCAATTTCTTTGAGTGTATGCTAAACTACTAATGTATTAAAAAACGAGATCCACTACTCCAAACCAGAACACCCCCAAAAACAGAATGTACCCACCAGCAGATGGTTTGACGATGGCCAGATTAATCCTCTTTGCAGCCACAACTCTTACTTTTGTGCTTAATCTGATATCCACTATTCCAGTTGTTGATGTTGCAAACAAACTACGGAGTAGAGACTTTAAAGGCTAATTGGGTGAGTTATCAGGAGGTATCTAAACAGAACCTACCTGATTTTGCTCTGCAAAGGTTCTGAGTGCTGGAACATGTTGCCCTCTATCTATTTTTTATTCACTGTCCAGACTATGGCAAAACACTAGAGGGAAAAAGAGGTACACTCTTTAAAGGTGTCAACAAGGGTTCTTTCTGTAATGCCATAGGAGAACCATTTGAAGAACCAATTTATTCCCTTAAAAAGGCCATTCAGAGAGTTTTTTTTAGGTTTGATTAAGAATTTACTATGTAAAGGGCCTAGAAAAAATGCTTAAATTGGTAGATAACCAGAATCTCTATCTATCAAAGGTTCTTCAGAGGGTTCTTAATAGTTTGTCTTATATTTTGGCGTTTCTACTAGATGTTGGAGCATTACTGTGAGAATTTGATTGCATTCAGAGAGAAGAGCATAAGTGAGGTCAGGATGTTGGATGATCACCCCACCTCATTCAAAACTCCCTCACTCACCTCAGAAGTACTGGATGGAACCCTATCATTACAGTTATTTTTTTTGTTTTATGTTATGGTAATGAGACACATTTCTACCTTTACATTATGACTATCCCCTTGTTTCTACAGTCACTTTTAGTTATTTTACAGTGAACTTAAGCAGTTCTTAGTTCTTTAATTGCACACTGTAGTCCTCCACTGCGCTGGTATTGTTTGGGAAGTGGGTCATTCTCAGCATTGCAGTGACAATGACAAGGTGGTGGTGTGTAAGTGTGTGTTATGCTGGTATGTGTGTATCAGATACACAAGCACAGCTCACTATCCACTCTGTTAGATAACTAGTTGCTCCACCATGTAGCTGTAAGGTTGGACATTTCTGGTTGGTGGACTACTCTCAGTCCAACAGTGACACTGACAGCATTAAACACTCCAGCAGCCATGCTGTATCTGATCCACTCATACCAGCACAGCACGCACAAACATACCCCCACCAGGTTAGTATCACTGTACTGCTGAGTATAACCAAACATCAAAATGAATCCTGCTTTTTGATGTCCTGTGGAGTCATGACTACTTAAGTAAAAGGACATTAAATTATGCGGAAAAACATATGGACTGTGGAGGTGGTCATTATGTTATGCCTTATTGGTATATTTGACCCCATGTTGCTATAAGGTATAAAAAATGGGAGAGAGAGAGAGAGAGAGAGAGAGAGAGAGAGAGAGAGAGAGAGAGACTGGAGGCCAGCCAGAATAGCAGGAGAACAATAGCAGGCTGTAGAGCTGTCCAGCTGCCACCCGAGGGATCCCCTGTCTAACACTGTGATGATAAATCCTCCCTCATCGCCCCCCCACCCACCCCCCCGCTTCTCCATCTCTCTCTGGCTGAGCATGGGTGGGGGTTCTCCCCCCTAATCTCTCAGCACCACCAATGAGTTCAGTTTCCCCTCTAGGCGCCCTGGGACATGATTATCACGCTGAGAACTGAGGCACTAAAATTATCATTAGGAGCTGTAACACATGCTGCTCTGTGACTGAAATTTACAGCAACATCAACCACACATATTCACTAACCTTTTACTTTAGAGCCCTAAAATCCCATTGACCAATTTAACACAAATACGTAATATTAAAATGTAGACCAAAGTTTATGATGAACTGTAGAAATGTGCAAAATGTGAAATTGACTGAATACTGAATACACTGTATTTGTATTGTACACTGTAAACATTATGTAAGAATGAGTTAATGCAGACTCTGTAGACAAACATAAAACAGACAAAAAAAAAAACATTTCTTGAAGGAAATGGAGACTGGTTGTGCAGCTTCCAGACAGATGTTAGGCTATTGCTATGTGGTTGTTGTGGTATCACTAAGTGCTTCCTATGTGGTCACTATGCTGTTGCTATGGTATCGAGAGATTGTTGCTATGGTATGCCAGGTGGTTGCAATGGTGTTACAAAGTGGCTGCTATATAAATTGTATGTAATTATTAGGTTGCTGTTTGATGTGCTGACTAGATGAGTGTATCTGTGTTAGGTCAGGTGGTTGGTGTGATGCTTCTTAGTGGTTATTAGGGTGTTGCCAGGTGGATGCTATATAGATGGTGTGACACCAAATGTCACTTATGTGGTTGCACATGTGTTGCCAAGTGGTTGTTTGGGTGCTACTAATGTATTTGTATCATTGTGACATAAACTGTGCACAAGTTTTTGCACTGTGTGAAACACAAGCTGTATAACACTGCTGGAAACCCATAGAAAACCAAGAGCTTAAGGGGTATGACGCCCCCAAGAGATATATTGAAGGACATCCATACAATACTTTTTTGATGAGCTGGAGAGTTGGGGATGAGGTGGGCATTGTCACTGAAAACAATCAAAACCTCACAGCAACTCCAAAATCTAGTAGACAGCATCCCCTACACACACACACACACACACACACACACACACACACACACACACACACACACACACACATATATATATAGAAAGAGTGAAAGAAGAGCAGAGTATATATATATATATATATATATATATATATATATGTACAAACAATACAACGCTTCAACTAGGGCCCAAGCGTACTGCACAACATACTAAATCCACTAAGCCACCACCCCTCTCACAGACTCTTCTACCATCTGGCAAAAGATACTGGAGCATCCGAGCAATCACTACCAGATACATTTCCTAGGCCATCAGATTCCTCAACACACAAGGACTAAACTGAGCCCCCCTTTTCATACCTCACACTCACATGAACATAACTCACTATTACATGTCTCATGATTATCCACAAACATTCATATATGCCTCCACCCTGTATTCAGCTACTCACCATCAGGAATCAATAAAAGTAAAAAAATACTATATTTTACACTAGTACTGTATCATTCTACATTCATAACTGCTGTTACTATATTTTATTATCTCACTGCAGATCCTGAATGCCATAGTATGTTACATACCTCTTATCTTCATCACCTCCTTCTGTGATGAGTGATGTGTCAGGGCTGCACTGTCCTGTTCTGTTTGTGTCTAATTTTTGCCAGTATTTATTGTTTGCACTCTGCACCCTTAGGAGTCTGTTTTGTCCCAATGTTCCGTGTTGCACCACAGTCCTGGAGGAATGTCATTTCGCTCCACTATGCACTCATACTCAGATGGAATGACAGTAAAAGGATCTTGACTGACTTGATGCAGAAGTTTGACACATTAGTATGTCAGTAGCTCCAAACTTTTGACAAAGTGTTCAATCTTTTATTTATATAATTCAGACAATCAAACAGAAGAAAAGTCTGTTCTGCCTAGTGTAGGGGTGTTATTAACATTAAATCAGGAGGCCAAATGAGAGCTGAAGACCAAGTGATTCCCTAATATGCCATGGTCGATTAATAGTGTACTTTGCAGTTGACTTTGCAGGTTTTGGAATATTGAGTACAAACTCCCTGAGGATGGAGGCCACCGCATGGCTATTGGCCAGGACACATCAACAGCAGTATATATACAACATTGTAAATTATAGTCAGAGTTTTTCCTCTGCCATGGTTCATGTCAAGACTGGATCAAAATGCACAGTCAATGAAAAATCTGGGTTGTTCTAAAGTGCAATATAAGTCTCCCAATGACCTCTAATAACATAAGTGGAACAAGAAGAAACACAGACATTTGAAGAAGACTTGGACTTGTGACTGATGATGCTGCACAAGTGCACAAGATCACAAGTACAGGCAAGAATACAGATTGAGAATTGTCTCAAGAAACTAAAAGAAGTACTTGTATTTTGGTAGAGCGAATGATCCACGCTACAGTGTAAAGATATAAAGATATTTTTTGTGCAAAGTTCATATTCAATTTCTGAGATTTTGACTCAATTTGCCAACCTGATGTTTAGGTATATTTATGTATTTGTACTTCCTTAAATGGAAATAGACAGTAGGCTGTGCATCAGCAGTAACCAAGGACAAGAGAGCATGGATGGAGCTGATTCTCTTGACCTCATTACAACAATAAATTCCATTGAGGTCCTCTGAATTGCATAATGACTCCGAACTGGCACAGAGGGTTGCCTCAGGGTAAGTGATAGGTTAAAATACTTCGTCATCCAATCAGATCATTCCCCTGAAGGTTTTGAGGCACAGGGCTAAACGCAAGCACACAGGTACTGGAACATCACTTCCAAATGAGAGGCTCCATCTCCACTGGGTGAGGGGGCATGATAATCTTCAAAGAGGCTCCTTGTAAGGGCAGGGCATTTTTTCAGTGATGTGTATTCTTTTGTTTGATGAGCTGTAAAATGTAGGCCAAGCAATCGTCTTTATGCTCATGCCTCTGTGAGCGTCTGAGCGCTGAATAATTTAAAAAAGATTTCTTCTCTTGTGAAGCCTGTCTGCTGTAGGCCACAGTTGAAATCCTTTCCTTTTTTCTTTTTTTCCTTCTTAGTTGGCTACAGACTCAATAAGACTCTTGAAATGACAATGTTTAGTTTCAGTCCTGATTGCATGAGCTTGTTTGGATTTATGGCCTAAAAGAAGGAAAGCATGATGTCATGTATTGTCTAGAAGATGATAAAAAATCAAGCTCTCCCACCCCTTCTCCCCTGCAGGAGATGCCTTTACTCTTTTTCTGCTGAGCAACTGCTATCCTTTGTCTTATTTTTTCCAAAGACCAATTTTGTATTAACTTAGTCACATAAGAGCCAAAGTGTACCAAGTTTACTATTCTTATATCTGGACTGTTGTTGTATGTGTAGATGTGAAGCAGAGAAAGAATGTAGAAAGAAAACAAGTTCTTATCCTATATTTTATTTTCACATATACGTTTCACCAGCATTAAAACAAGACACATGTAGTTTAATTAAATGGTGGAAATTCAGTTTGCTGTTTAAATAACATCAGAAAGATCTGTTACGTTCTTCTAGTGATCTTTAACATAAGTGGTTCTGCATAGAAGCAAGCCAACTCAAAAAAAGGGATTTGAATTGAAAATGTTCTTTCCCATTATCAAGTAAGGTTTCATTATTGTCATGAGTCACAAACACTTTATTTAGTATTAATTTAAAGTACTTTTCTTTGGCTAGAGCAGTGGTTCTCTGGTACTGGAATACACCCTGCCCTATACATTTTATTATGTTCCCTGCTCCCAATATACATACTCAGTTATTTAACCATCCCATCCTGAATTCAAGATAGTGACGCCCGTCTGCTGAGCAGGTAGAACCAGGGTAGGGAACCACTGGCATGTATATTTTGTCCCAGCTGTCCACCAACATTGCTATTTGAATGTAGATTGTGACATTGGATGACTAAAATTCAATATCAGGGCATTATCTGTTGGCAACATCAAATAGATGACAGCTGAGGCTGATTTTTATTGTTTTAATTTTAAATGTTGATTGTTAATTGTTGGTTTTAAGATGGGGTATTGAGTAACCAAAATCTGTCTTATGTTGGAGCTTGATGTCAATTCAGTGTTGGTTTTTGACAGGTATATGACTTTAATTTCCAACCAAAATCTAGCTGTCTCTACAACATTGGGTTTTGAGTTTTGGTGTCAATCTGATTTTCATGTTTGACATTAGAGTCTAAATGGGAAGAACATTCAAGACAAGATAACTTGCCAGAACAATATTTTAAAAACACAAAAATGGAGGACTACTGAGGGCTTATCTTAGCTAAGGATGGAATACAACCCCACAACATATCAGAATAAACAATCACTGTTTGCCATCAACTTAACTCCTCAAATGCAGAACCAGTTGCACTGTTTCTTTAAAATACAAGAACTCGGACCCACGTCTTCTGCCATCACATTTGCATTGGATTGACCTTGAATCATATTTCTCTTCATTCTCTTTGCAAGTCAGTGACCGGTGCATCCACAGTTTTCAAGGTGGAGTAAGAACAGGTCCAGGAACTTGAACCATTCTTGGTCAATTCATTCTTGAGTATAGGAATGCAACATGGGCAGTGGAAGAGGACCACTCTCAGGCATGATGATGCATGAACACACAAACAGAAACAGCCAGTTATTTTTCTCTGCTTTTTTTCTAGTTTGCCTGCCTCAATGCTTCATGTCTAATCCTTATTCCCTCAGTCTTAATCCTCTTTAGCACATTATGTCATTTTGGTAAAGAGGTGGGAAACTGTTAGGTTTGCCATAACAGTCCCGTTTTGTTTAAAACACAGTGTTTAGGGTTGTTTGGCCTCTGAAGCTTAGACACACTACAGTAATCTAAAGCTTATGGCTCCTAAAAGCCACTTGTTTCTGGTTTCACTGAAGGCAGGCTTTAGATCAGTCTTGCCAAACCAGCCCAGTCATAGTTAGGTCATTCTTCTGCTTAGTTTCTTCCACTGCCTCCTATTTTCTTCCTGCGCCTTCCTCTCCTCCCCTCTGTCAACGGTGCTCCTCGAGTTGGGCGGGGCTACGTGTGTTTATGCGGAAATCCCCGCCCACCGCACGCTCTGATTGGCCCAATCAACGCGGGACGAGGCAGGACTCAGCGGTGTGGCCATGACATTACACACACCCAAACACACACACACACACACACAGAGCTCAAGCGGTCTAAAGCTGAGAACACGCTCCTAACTGAACCAGCGAAGTGGGTGAAGACGAGTGCGCGCCCTTGTTTAAGTGTTTTAATCCTGTTTTTGGGAGGAACCCGCAGTGACCGAGTCCGCGTGCCCGCGAGCCCCGGAGTGGAGGGGTTGTCATGGTAACTGAGACTCGCAGCCTGACCCCGGCCCTGCCTGGAGAGAGAGTTGCCGTGGCGAGTGAGCGAGAGTAAGGGAGACAAACCCGGGAGGAGTGAGGAGATCCGCCGCTAGAATGGAGGACGGCTTTTCCAGCTACAGTTCTCTGTACGACACCTCCTCTCTGCTGCAATTCTGCAACGGTAACCACCTCTTTCTCTCAGTAACTAGAGTAAACAGAGACGGAGCTGCAGCCGGGCTGAAGTGTACAAGTGTAGAAGTGCCCTCGAATCGAGGGGAAGTTTATCACACCTGAGTGCAGGACGCCCCGCTGCTGACTTTAAAGACAGGAGCTGGTCTCTACAGAGACCCTCATATCGAGGTGGATAAATGTAACGAATCGTTACCTCGATTTACTGTGACAGTCTCAGAATTGAGCGGACTGTCTCCACTTTAATCAACTGTTCCCTTAGTTTCCTACATCAGCACTGAGCAGCTCCTTGGGTATTAGCAGAAAATGCCTGATCAAATATCAAAGGAGAAAATGGACTAAATGTGATCCAATCCTGGTACAAATCTGACTTAAAAGAACGCACACACACGCACCCTCACTGGGTGTGTTTCTTGCAGTGGGGGAGTGTCTGAGCAGTTTGATGCACTACATTTAGATGCTGAAATGAAATGCTTCCAGTTCAAAGAACTCATTCTAAGCTTACTAATCTTTCTGTATCAGTGTAGATATGATCATTGGGCAGAATCATGGAGCACCTTTCTCCTAAAGAACATGACACATCAGTGTGGCTGGGCTGGGATCTTAAATGAGGTTCTTCAGTTAAAAAAGCTCATACTGAAGCCTAAAGTAATAATATTCTAGTGCTGCTTTGTATGTGCTTTGGTTGATCATCAAGATCAGTATTGTTTCATCTCTGGAACACTGAGAGCTGAAATGCTCTCAGACAATGTTTTGTCCATTCTCCTGGTGCATGTCAGTATCCTAGCTAAGACTAAGAACTGTGAAGTATTCAAAGCCTTTCCTTCTCTGTTTTTGTCTTGCCTAGCTGGCTGACCTAGATGTTTCCCACACGCTAAATCCTGAGCCACAATTCCGAGGCAGATTTTGAAGTGACTCATACACAGTAATGCAGATAAAGTGCTCCAACTTCTAATTATACAAAAGCTAGTCAAATAGGTCCACCAAGCCTAGCTAATGAAGAATGTATCACTTCTGGTTTGGCCGCTGGTTGGTCAGATGTTCCTCCTCTTTATATGTAGTAGGCTGTGTTTGCAGTGGTAGTCTGTGATTGTGTGGGTGGGGGTGTGTGTGTGAGAGAGAGAGAGATGGTGCTTGTAGCTGTTGGCTGAGCCTTTGGGGGAAGGGAGGAGAGGAGATAGGATGAGGAATAGGGGCTTCCCTCAATACTAGATGAGTAAAAGTGCACGCCACTCTGTTGCAGGCCACGTCATTAATCTCTCTCTTGATGGACCCTTGTCTGACTGTTAAAGTCCTAAGATTTTTACATGATCTTTCACCACTAGTTAAAAAAGAGCAAGCGCCATAAAACACTCTACCGATTTTAATAGCTAACACCTTTCCCTTGCATGAAGTAATTGTAGTGGAGAAACTGTGTGTGTGTGTGTGTGTATGTGTGGGTGGGTGGGTGGTTTGATGTTTCTTCATGGTTCCTGATGAATATCTAAAAGCTGCTGTTGTCTCTTTCAGTTTGTTTTAAAGGTATGAATGAAATATACATATATTATTCTGTGCTCAAATTACTGGTAAAACAGGTGCTGTTGGTTCATGTTAAACATGGACAACTTCTTGCATGAGTTCTTCATCTCTCACAGGTTTGAGGGACCTACATTTCAGTCATCCTGTTATAGATGACAAAATCTTCTCTGTCCAGAATTATTCACACCTTTTTGTGAATTTGTTCAGATATTTATATGCAATGTTATATTAGTGTATAGTAATATTCAGAGTAAATTACTGATTTCCTCTCCAGTTGCTTCAACTTAGCCCAGAGTGGGTCAAGCTGCAGCTCACATTGTTTTTGTTTGTTTGTTTTTTTGGTAAACACCAGCCTCATTTGTCTTTATTTTTGAGTCATCATTTGAACTCTTTTGCAACATGTTTGTTTTGGAATTAAGGTTTTTAAACATAAACTCATCTCTGGATTGCAATGCTATATTAAAGATAAAGGTTACCAGTAAATGTAAAAAATGTATACTCATATTTATAGTGGTAATTATACAGAAGTGTCTCTCAGTCTCTCAGGTCAGACCACTGTGTTTGCTAACGCAACAAGCCAGATGTCACAGCATGGAGCTGTAGAAGTTCATAATGGTGACCTGTGATAATCCATCCTATGCAGCATGAATATTTTTGTGCAGTTCCTGCAGAATTTGCGGTAGCTGGGGATTGTTGATAATGTGGATAGGTCCAGTGCCGTGGTGCCATCACAAATGGATTCATTGGTCATCTCCGCTAAGACAAAAGTGAGACTCATCACAGAAGAGGACCCGCTGCCATTCCGATGCCATGAAAGTCTGGCATGACACCTCTGCAGTCTTTGGCAATATTGTTGTGTTAAGGTGTTGTGCTGCCATTTGTCAGTGGTGCTTGCGCAGGATGACTCATTGAGGGCATCACTGCTCGATGAATGTCTGCAATCATAGCTGTTGCTCACTTTGTGCATGTTGGACAAGCCACCAATTCCCCATTTCTGTGGTTTGTGCTGGTCTTCCAGATCCTTCATGTCACTGGTATGTGCCTTTTTCTATCCACTGTCGCCAAGAGAATGCTGTGGTAATATCCGCATGATCAATATGCAGGCAATGCACTGATAATATCATCCTGCTTCCTGGAGCCCAATGATTTAACCCCTTTTGAACTCTTCCAATGGCTCAAACTGCTTTCAAACGCTTCCCTAATTTTATACTTTGCTAGCAATGGACACTACCAACTCAACAGCAAGAGTCAGAAAGGAAATCATATGCAACTGGACAACCTTGTATAGTTAGGTACAGTGATGAGGCCCATCCTTGTGTATTTCACATGAGTGTGAAACTTGAATCATTTGCATATCTCACAATGTGAAACCTTAATAATATAATCATTTTCAATGTAATTTATAAAAAACATTGTTTATTGAGGAAATAAACAAATATTGAGGAAATAGAAGATAAATCTACTTATTAGTCCAGTATTGGTCAGTTTCTTTGCAATCTTCTGTCAATGGCTGTATATTATTCTAATATGATCTTGCATTCCTTTTTCATAGTTATATTACAATGACAACATACAGCTGTATATCCTTAGTACTACGGTTTTAGTTAGTAGAACATTTACATTTCTAGAGTATTTATATCAAACATGTTCCAGTAACATTTAATTATTAATTCGCACAATAGGAATTATTTTTTTCTGTGTAAATATATAAAATAATAAATTCTATAAATAATTCTATAAAATCTTTTAATTGTGTAGTCAGTGTGATAGTTTTGATTATGAATCATTTGTATCACCATATATTTGTTTTCAACCAAATCCATACTGTTATTGTTTATCTTATTGGGAACACTGTGTGAGAAACATTACACAAACCATTATGTCACATGTCCAGAATGTTCCTGGTATGTCATTTCTGTATTATTATAGGCTTATTGTGTTTAGAGAAAGCACATAAATGTTATTACAGTAAGGGCTGTCCAGTCTTGATGCTTGAATATTGTCCTGTTATGTGAGTCAGTACCTAGAAAAGTCTTTAAGGCAATCTGATGCTCCTTTGTTTGACAGTCCTGCTTTTTAAGAGACAGCAAGTGTTGCTGATTAAAAGCCTGACTTGTATAGAGTAGGTGTCATTGCAGAACTGTGAATAATTGGGTGAGTGTGTTGGGATGGGATACGATGAGGTCACTGTGCAGTGCAGTGGCCAGACGCCGAGTGATGTCATTTGTTCTTCATTGCTTCATGTGTCACTGGGAAGCCAACTGGAAAAGTATGCCAAGAAGCTGTAGGAAAGCATCCCCCCCTCGGGAAGAAAGGCTGTTGCAGGCTATTGCAACATTTAGTGTCATCATTAAACTGCACAGCATGTCCACTATGCTTGATTTATAATTCTATTCAGCAACAAATTGGGCAAATAATATGCATTAGTTCATAAATCCAACGTGATTCTTAATGATCATCTGGTCAGTGATGGCCACACCAACATTTGTTGTCCATATTTTCAGACCACAGAGTTTAGAAACTGGATGCTTTTTCTGCTCCTCACCATCCGAATGATCCTAAACCCATTCAGTGACATTAATGGTTGGATTTTGGGGAGGTTGTTGTCCCATCAACCGGCAGCTTCGTTTTTGATGTTGGTCTGTTAGCCACTGTATCAGAGCTGGAGTGCTCAATTTCATCTAAGCGTGTTGGCTGCCCAACAATCACATGTATCAGAGGAAGCATGTGCATGTTTTTACCCTCATAAGGAGCATTGTATGTGATTGGGCAGAGTCCTAATGTTGGTTGGTTAATTGACAATTTCAGAACCGTTGAGTGGAGTAGAGCTTGATGTGTCTTCTCTCTGAAAAATAAAAACTTTAGGGGTGATTATCCGATGGGCACAGATATGGTCTATACTATTAAACATAACAGTACTAGAAAGGTTTCTTAGAGCAATACCATAGAAGAACCAGTTTCACTTCCTTATTCTAGTGAATTATCAATTACTTGAAAAATAAAGGATTCTCTGTATGTTTGAAGGAAAAATTAAGGGGGTACTCTCGTTTTTTTTCACAGTACAGTACAATGAAGCAAAATTTACCAGTGTGGTGGAATTTTTATCTATTAATCGGAGTCAGACACCTTCAGCTTTGTCAAGTAATAAGTTTATAATATTCTGCAGAAGAGAGCATGCTGGATAGCAGCAGTACTCTGAAGAGGTGAGCCGAGAGAGGTGGCTCTTATACACATGAGAGATAAGTTTCACAACAACAGCCACTTGCACACATACATAGTCCGTGCGATGTTACAACACATTCGTGTTAGTGTCAACAAAGGGCCAGTAAGGTGCAGCAGGAAGGTCAGCGCATCTGTTGTTGATAGAGAACTTGCTGTTGAACACTGACATTCCGTTTTGCTTTGTCTAGTGTCAGCAGTTCCCAAGATGAAGAAATAACTTCATAGTATCACACAATAAGAAAATACAATATAATAAAGACAATGGTTTTTGTAATCATTAATCAATTACCATTACACCAGTCAGATATGTCAGCAGAGTACTGTGTCAATTGTTGATCTGGCATCAGGCAAGACTTTTCCTCTCACCAGAGCTGCTATAATAGTGTTCTTGGAGCTAAATGCAAGGTCCGTCATTTGGCCGCCCTAAGAGTTATTAATGGCCACACATGCAACAGGATTAGGATTAAAGTCTCCTCACGTTACCAAACAAAGCAGAGACCAACCACCTAGAGCTGGAGGTGACACTAAAGCTCCTTCTCTTAAATCTCATTTTCCCCACTGCTACTGAATTACAGAAACACTGGAAACAGTTCAGGCTCATCTTAAATGTAGCTACACTCTATAGCTGAATCTCATTTATAATTTTATGAGAACTTGGATACACTGCACGCAAACACACGCTCACACTTACAGCAAGCAGACCTGGTTTTCCAGGGGCAGAAACATGTTCTCTGTGTTGCCGTCATTCGGCTTGAAGCAAAGCTGTCAGTGGGGTTCTGTAATAAATATTGATATGAGGAAAATAACTAATCACGTGCAGCTGATTCATTCCGAGGCACGCATCGATTTTCTTTAGCCTTATGGCGCTTGTGCTGCCATTTATTGTTCTATGTGCTGGTAAAGACACTGTGTCTGCTGTGGGCTGAGAGTCAATTTTTCTTAAGCGGGAGATACCGGAGCACTGGGGCTTTTTTTTTTTCTTTTTTTGAACGGGTTTGGTGGCTGTTATTTGGCAGATACCACGTGACAGGTGCTCCCTCTTTATCTTCTGGGCCCCTCTCCCCGTTCTCTACTGATAACAGCTTTGAACACTTCTGCTGAGCTTCACTTTCATTTAAAGACATTAAAGCTGTTCACAGTTCTGTTTCTTTCCATGTCGCTTCTTGTTTATCTCTGTCTGTCATGTCAAAGCTGTCTTATCCACTAAATATATACTGCCCCATGCCTAATTTGTCCACCACACTCAATTTGCAGTTTTCTGTAGTTATTTAGATTCTAGCTGATCTGTTTAAAACCCACTTTGAGAACAGCACACACTGTACCTACAGGCACATTTGACACTGTAGGAATGGCACAACCTATAGCACACTGCTGGACCTACAGTGAGAGCAGGATGAGAGCAGGATGAGTCATGCCAATGGTTTTCTCTAGCCTGGGCAAATCTGGTCTCTAATACCAATACCAAGCTTAAGGAGACTAATGCACTAATAGCCAATAATTTCAAACAAGACATTTTAATAAGATCAGAAATTAGTTTTAGAATACTGATTGTCAGTTGTCAACTGTGAGTGGTTAACTATGATCATGTTCTCAATAGTTACATTTACTGAATTTAAACAGCAGCGTTCAAAACTACATGAAACTACATGAGCATTTCATAGCATTTCATATAATTTTCTGACAGAAATCAGTCTGACAGTGATCATTTAAAATGTCAAAACAAGCACTGGGTTTTTTTATATCAATCGTTCCAAGATGATATGACGTCAACATTGAACTGAAGATTTTAGAAATGTTTGTTAGTCATTTGTTAGCAAACTTCTTATATAGTCATCATACAATATACCTAAAAACAGTGTACCACTGCAATCCTACTACAAATCAGATTCATTTCCATGCATTTCACTCTCCTCAAAATACCAAAGTCATCAAGGTTACCCAGAATAGGCTGCGGGGGCAATATCTTTTTAGGCACATGTTGTACTTTAACTGCTGCAGCCCACCAATAGCAGCTCTGGTGAGAAGAAAAGATAAAAGTGCAAATGTGATATCTATGTAAGGCACTATTTTCAGTTATTTTGGTTCATGGGGTTGCTTGGGGATAATCCACACAGTCATTCTCTGGCAAGGTTTTCCTGAACAAAAGATTCTTTTATGGAACTGTCAAGCAGAAGGATTATTCAAATTGTCTGGAAATATGCTAATGCTTTGAAACTGCACAAACAACCAGCCTATATTTTCACCACAGCTGTCCGCAAAGGATTGGTGCCAGGTGGGCTAGATTATAGCCTTTTGTTTCTTTTTTTTTCTTTTCTTTTTTTTCTGTGTAATTATCTGTTTTGGTGTTTTGCAAGAGTAAACAGTAAATGAATATGATGTGTATGGTGTAAATTCCTGTGCATGAATGCTTATTTGGGCCACAAATTAATGAATAAGCTTTGTGTACCAATAAGTCTGTCCAAGACCAAGGGTTGAGTGTTATGGGGATACAATGATGAGAATGCAGGCGTTTGATTTGTTAACATCCAACATTTCACCAAAAAAGCATCCACAAGGTCACAAATATAAAGAACTGCAGGCCAGTGAGTCAATTAAGTGGTTAAGTCAAGGCCCTGACTTGAATCCCATTGAGGTTGGAGACCATAAATGGTCAGTTCGTAGCACTTCACAGCGATGTAAAAGACTTGTCACAAGTTGTTGCAAACATTTACAGCCTAGGGTGATTTAGGGTGGTGCAGTAAACCTGCTTGATTTAGGGGGACAATTACATTTCCCTTTTATTTTTAATAAATAGAATAATTACTCATAGAATAATTAGACATATTTATCATTTTACCTCAAAGTAACAGGAGGAGCAGGGTTGGTGAGCCCTGGTGTACATGCTTCATGTGCATATCACATTGTGTAGAATAGTCTACAAATGGATGAATTTACTACACTCATTGCCAAAAATTGTTTCACCCAAAACTAATCAGTTGACAGGAATGAAACTTACTGGGTAGGTTTGAGATCGTCAGATGGCTGCATAATGCAGAGTTTTACAATGACTGTCCTTTACACCACATCACCATAACCAAAGACTGCACCGGTGTTGTGCCAGATTGTCATGGAGTCCATCAGCATGCCAGCAGGTCATCTTCAGTGTGCTGCTTTTGTCTTGATGGAAATGACCTACAAATCTGTGTGACGGTACCTTGGTCATTGTCAAGATGAACAATTTGTTGTCACGTGCCACACATTCAGAAGGCCTGGTGTCATGTCGTGGGGTAAGGTTTCGCAACATCTGCAGGAATTGTGTGAGATGGATTATCACAGAACACTCTGCAACTCCATTCCAAGATGTCTGGCATGTTGCATTAGCAAAAATTGCAGCCCCAATCAAATATTGCCCATATGTATGTACATTTTTAAGAATTTATTGTTCCTGGTAACCTTTGTCTTCATTTAGTAATGTGTATATTAACATACCCAGCATGCCAAAATACTTCTCTGATTCCTCAGGACACAATCAATCAATCAATCAAAATTTATTTTTATAGCGCTCTTCACAACTGAAGTTGTCACAGAGCAGCTTCACAGAAATTAAATAAATAAATAAATAAATAAATAAGAAAGGTACACTGTAGTATTCAGTGTATTGTGCTAAGAGGGTGACATACGATCAGCCTGTTGTCACATCTTTCTTGTCAGCTGTATATCTTCCTTTTAGCACTTTCGCCCTGTTCAATCCCACCCACAGAACAACACAATCGTTTGTTAGAACTATGCATGCACTGATTGTACGCAGCAGCTTGTTTGTTCACAATGCCCTGCTTCTTATGTGTTTGTGTGTGTGGAAGAAAGCTTCCACCACCCTCGTGCTGAAAAGAGCACAGTGTCCGAGGCTGGAAAGCAAAGTTAATGTCGTGACCCACTTTTCCTCTTCCAAGTCCTGATCCTAGCATACTGACACCATCTCTTCAGCTCCTCTGTCAGCATCAGGGCTTTCAGCATTTTCTAGCATCCCACCCCCCCCAGAGAGCATGAGTCAGCAGAAAGCTCCCTCGCTCCTGTACCCCAGCGTGCCAACGCCAGGTCTGTTTCTCTTGTTTCTCTTATTTCTATGGTGACCGTCTTAAGAACCAGGCCGTACTTCAGAATCTGTTACCATAGGGGAGCCTGGATTGTTGGAGATGGTTTTGAGAGGGGTCCGTGAGTTTTGTGCTGGGTTTGGATTGGCGACAGGCCAGAGGTGGGTGAGTGGGCTCTCTCTGATAGTCCTTCAGTGAGGTTTAGTAGCAGGTGCCTGTGTTGAAGAGAATTGAGGCAACTCTTTTTACTCCTCATTCTTCATATTTGATTGCGTGAAATATCTCAGTATATCTGCTGGAGTGATGCAAAATTTTGGAATGAATCATCATGCATGTGGAATCCAACATTGAACTAAATTAATTTGGTCAAAGTAATGCAGGCAATTTTCAGCCATGTCATTTTAGGCTTAGCAATAAGTGCCATATTGTGTCATGAGTAAGGGTGCATTGATGTAACTACATATATAAAGGTTAACCTTTATTGACAATTCATCTGTGTGTCTTCAGAGAATATTTAATTTAGCACCTTTTTTGGAAAACACATGCAATGACCAGAAGTAAATATCAGGGGGAGAATATTAGAATAAAGTGAGCAATGATGGGAGAGGAGCTTGTGCTATGGACATTCCAATATCTCAATATGCTTAAGAGAAATATTGATATACAATACAGTAGAATGATCGAAGTACAAAGTATTGGTATTTAATTATAACACCAAAAACACAGCATGCTGTGTATTTAAATAATAACCATTAAATATAATCTGTCTGTCATAATTTGAACAAGTGCGAATAGAAATTATTACATCTAAACACACTGTCGTAATACACAATATTTTCACATAGTGCAGAAATGCACTAGTTGATGCAGTTTTTTTAAAAAATTTGTCCAAGTACTATCCAATACGTTGTACATCATTTTAATGAAAAAAAAAAAGTCTGCTCTTCATTCAAGTCAAGACTGGTTATGCTTTTTCTGATGATACTGGATATTGTCAGTACTTAAAGAACATACCAAAAGTGTACTGCTTGTTATTATAGGAAAAATAATCTTGATGAAATATTGTCATATTGCCCACCTCTGACCTGAAGCAGTGTTTGAGTATTTACATATTATAGCCTATTTTGAGATGTTCAGATGTGGTGTACTTCAGTCAAAAATGATCTTATTTCAAATCTTAGGAGTTTTGCAGAAAAACATGTTCTACAGTATAACCTTTCAGTATAACCATTCCAAATAAATTACGTCATACCAAATACCAAATAAGTCATAGTAGTTTCTGCATTAGGATTAATAATAGAATAATGAAACCAATGGCTCAGTGGGTTCATTAGTAGCATAATATGCTTTAACAGACTTTCAGTTCAGAAAATTGCTAAAATAACATCTGTATATTTTATGCGTGCATATATGCAGAGATTTCTTCAAATCTCTGGTTCTGCAGTCTATTTAGAGACTCCTTGCTTATATTGCTCCATGGCCTTTACATTTCTTCACATCCTACTGTGATCCCAAACAACATGCTCAGCCACTGTCAACAGCCCTTACACATCCAAACATCAGAGGGAACTAAACCAGACCTTGGGGCTTAAGGATAACCAGTGAGCGGGATCGGCTCAGTATTCTTCTAATCCTCTTCCAGCCCTGCCACCTACTGCAGCTTGACGACGAGGCTCTCCAGCGCAGCACCATTGTCTAAATTCACCACACCCCCCTTACTGCTTTAATGCCATTGAGCCAGGAGCACTGGTAGGGGGTGGAGGGGCATGAATGTTCTCCTGCTACAGTTCATATCAGGTCATGTTCTGTACTGGGGAGGCTTACTTGCAGAAAATGGTGCTGCATCACAGAGGCTTTGTTTAAATCAGTTTTAAAATCCTCAAAGATCCTATTTTTTTATCCATGTCTTTGGTTTTGTTTGCTTATTATTGGAACCGCGTGCCTTTCTGCATTAAGCTTAACCACCTGATTAATTTCACTGAAACTATTGTTTATGCACATCAATTGTACAACACACAGTGTATTGTAGATATTGTCATGACTAAAAAAAACAGCTGTATTGTTTCAGAACATTATATTAAGACCTGGATGAAAGCCATTAGACATTTGCAGTTGAAATTAGTGTATCTAAGGCTGGACTGAAAGCCTGGTCACTAAGAAGTCCTCTGTATTGGTCCTGTTAACAAGCATAAATCGTATGAACATAAATCGTATAAAACAAAGTAAATACTGTAAGTAAATCTGACAACGTCATACTCATGAGAGTGCAATGTACACCACATAGAGCAATTTGCAGGATGGAAAATGCATGAAGCCATCCTGAAAACCCAAAAGTGAACATAATTAGAACATTTCATTATACTCAACACGGTGCCGTAACAGCCTTTGACAATAGTGGGGTCAGTTAGGTTAGCTAACTAGTGATGAGCATGATAGCTAACTTGGTTCCCACAAACAATAAAATAAACAGTAAAGTAAAGTAAACATAATTATGCCAGATAATTACATTCTCACTACAGTTGTAGTGTTAGTAAAATAGTATGCATAATTGCCATGATTTCCCTATTGGTTAATCTTGTTGACCATCTTAGCTCTTGACCAGCATGACAGACAAGACCAAGTTGATCTACCAACACAACCCACCTTGATGATACTGTTTATGTTGGTTGACCAGCTTGGTGATACTGGTCATGTTTGTTATTTTGGGTGACTGGATAGTGTTTAGGATTTGCAGAAAATATGTGGGACAGTCTTGGATGTTCTGGGAGAAGTGGGATGTCTGCAATATACTATATTGGACAACAGATGTTTAACCAGCTAGCTAGTTCACATTTACATTTGTGGCATTTGGCAGACAGTTTACTAGCACACTGTTTTCACCCTGTTTTGAAACAGAGAATGTTTTCAATCACCTTGACCATCAGAGATCAACTTAGATCTTCTGAAATGTTTTGAAAGTTTATGCTGTTTTTTTTAAAAGCTTACCTACGATAACAGTAAAATTACTGTAAAGCGTCTCTCTCTCCTTTTATCATCTCCTTTTATCATATCTTACACATTGGCTAACATGAGCTTTTCCTTTGTTTTGGGTTATAAGGCCTGGGATACTTCTTCAGAGGTTAGCTAGAAGATGTGAATGCATGTGTTGGAGTTCCTCAAATTTAGTGCAAAATTTTGTGCATGAAATATATTCAGTGTAGACAAAGCTGATGCGAAGCCACTCGTTGCTGTGAATCTCATTGAAATAAATGTAATTTTGTTGACAGACTCATACATACTCAACGGTAGCAATTTTCTGTTTTATCTAATCACATTAGAAAATCATGCAATTGTGATCACACGCATCAGATTCTGCCACCATCATCACCATTCAAAAGTCTCCATTGTTTCGTTTGGCGTCCACTTTGGCATCACCACATAATTAGAAATTTTCCATGTGCGTGACATGGCAATGAACAGATGCATGTAACATTTGCCTGGGGGTGTGACTTCATGTGTGAAACCATTTTAGCAGTGTAGACCCTGGCAATGTTCAAGTCATTCAGCTATAAACCAGACTTAAGACCCCGTTTACTCCTGGTCACTTCATTTTTTTTTTTACCATACTTGGTAGTCAAATGCATCTCTGGTTAGTCAGACCAGTTACTGTATTGGACAGAGTATGCAAATCTGCTTGTGCAGCAAGCACTTGTTTATCCATTCAGCCATTTCTTGCATGGTGCTAAGATGGCTGCTGCCTCGAAACTTGTATTTTTTCATACTTGGGGCAAGGCTCAGCTTTAGCAGTCCATGCTGATGAGATAGTGAATGTACTGCATTGGAAAGAGTTTTGGTTGTATTGGGAGGTCTCGTGGAAGTCAAATATGTATAGGAGAGATGGATATGTTTACATTGCTATGACATGGCCCAAAGACACATCTCTGACCCCATTCATACCTAGCATTAACATGCATCCTGAGTGATCCAATCATAAGTGGCCGATACTACAGGTCTGAAGGCGGTACAATGCTCTCAAGGATGCATTGAAATTTGATCACTCAAACCACATTCTGAGGTGGTCAGAGACACATATGATCACTTTATTGTAGTTTGAACACCAAAGTTTCTCGATACATCTTTGACAGTGAAGCACTGTCTGCATCAACCGAGTCACTGCCTTTGCCAGAAAAAACATTAAAACTGCAAGACTTCACCGTCCATAAAAGTTTGCTGAGCATGTTGTAATACAACAAACAATTTTTTAGGTAATGCCCTGGTTGGGGTGCAAGGTAAACTACGTGCCTCATCTGGATTCAGTTAAATAATGTGTGCCATGCCTCTCCTCCAGAGTTATGTAAGAAATCTGATCACAAGCAGTCACAGGAAACACATTTCAGTTAACACATTAACAGTTATGCATTTGGGTGTTATCTGTGAACAAATCATCCAGGACATAAATTAATGACATGAGTGACCACCTTCTGAAGTGGTTTCAATGATTGAATTTATATCTCTTTTTAAATGTGCCGGATACAATCCTGATACTCAAGAATGATGATACAATATAATCCTGATATCAAGATCGATGATACAGATAAACTTGGTGTTTGTGCTACTTGGGAGATTGTGAGTTTTGCTATGGGGTGAAAAATATGATTCACGATTTGATGTTTTCGGGATATTTTGAATGAAGGAAAATAGGCTGGGAGGCTAGAGTTCTGTGACATGAATGTGCTGGAGTGGACTGATGATTAGTACTGATTGTTCAACTTCAGTGGCCTGTTCTCCAAAGGGCATTGTGATGATGAAATACATTTTGGTTGCATTGTTACACCCATTTTCCCTGTTTATGCCACAGTTATCCTTATATAATAGGCCTTGCTCTTGCTGGCTGGATAGGATAGCCTCCCATAACCCATCAGAGTTGGCTCCAGAGCTCCAACACTCCAAGACTGTTCAGGGGTCCAATGATGTTGCACCAGTAGTAGGTTGAAGATGCATGCTTGGAAGGGATGACCGCTTGAAGTCAAGGTCAAGCATATTTTAATGTAATTTTAACATTTACATGTTAATTTCAGTATTATATGATTTAGTTGGGTCCTACAAAGCACGCGTTTGATCAAATTATAATCACTGCTAAAACATTGCTGATGCTTGATGGTGATATGTACATACAACATGAACCACTGATCTGGCCCCTCTTGTTACTGTTTGACAGTCACATATTAAACCTTGCATGAAAATGGATCAAATTTGATTTGTGCTGTTACTGATTTAAATGATCAAATCTGTGACACATCTAAAAAAAATCATTGTCATTGACTCAAGCCTGTGGAGAAGGAAGCTTGTGTGATAAATGAATGTTCTGATGAACCACACACCTCCACCCCCACAGTTCTGTTTGTGTTTCACTGCTACTGCTGAATTTCAGATCTTTCAGGTCCTTCATCCTACCCAGTGCCTTTTAATAGCTCACAGAATCCCAATTTAGTGTTTTTAACATCTCTGCTTTGCCGTCTTCTTCACAATCCCCCCAGTGAGCTTCAGCTTTGCCTGATCCTGCTCCCAAACTATAAAATCTTACCAAAGACTGACAAAAGGAGGGGGTTTGCCATAACAAATTGACCTCAGCTTGACCGGAGGAAGGATGTTGCTGTCAGGAGAGTCCTTAAAGATCTTTGAAGGACATATATTGCTGTCTCTTGGGAGCTGTTTAGAAACCTTTCATCCACTTTTTTTCTCCACCCCACCCCCCATGTGTTCTTCAGTTTCCTCACCTAAAGGTTACACACAAACTTCCTGTGATGATCCTTTAGCTGTATTTTTAGCTCCTAAGCCCCAGTAAACCAGCGGCACACTACTCTCCTTCCTGAATCCAGTGCTTTGTTAGCATAAAGGGGGGTTTAAATGTGCAGCAATGCATCATGATTCATTGATCTGAGGGTGGCAGTTTAGCTGCATGGATTTTTCAGTGTTAGAATCTACAGATTTTAAATTTCATTGGATTTTGATGCTTCTTATTGATATTTTATGACACATTTATTGTTTTTTGTTAATGAATGTTATGTAGAGCACAGATCTGCCATAACATTAAAACTACATGGCTAATATAGTGTAGATTGTGTTGCTAACACTCTCTGACCTGTCAAGGCATGCAGTCTTCAAGATATATCCAACTATCTAGCCTTTCCCCCCATGTATCACTAAGCCTCAGGGATCCATGTGCCTGTTACTGTTTCACCAGTTTGCTTTCTTTTGTCCACCATCCTTCCTTTGATAGGTACTGATCGCTGTCCCAGTCATCTAGTCAATTTTAAGAACTGACTGTTTCCCACCACTTCACACATCGTTGTTACAAAATTCACTTTCTTTTTTGTGCTCACCATTTTGTAATCAATGCAATACAAAACCCTTTTTGTCCTCTAGTAATGATCACAGTACCCATTCCTCAAGTACAGTATTTGATAATACCAAGTTTGGATACTGATACCAACTCTATCTAACCTTACCTGAGCATGTGATGGTTTTTAATGAATCCTGATATGTATTTTACACATTTTGACATTTTATTTAAGTAAAAGATGTACAGTATTATGTAGCTCAATGTACTGTTCTGGCTGCTTGGTACAGATTTTTGCAGTGGGCAGTTTTGTTACTTCTTGTCTCAAGTATGAAATAATAATGCCGTAGTGCTGACATGCTGCACCATATTGTTTCATGAATTTATGAAACTGAATTCATGGTGTTTCTCATTACTGGATTATTGGTCAACATGGGTACCGATATGGAATTAGTACATGTGCAGCACCAGTGTTTCATAAAGTGGGGCAATCAGATTGAAACATTGAGGTGAGATGTTTACTCCAATATTGTGCACCATTTCTTCAGAGCTTGTTCCTCCTGTGAAAGGCCTGCGTTAGATTATTGGTTTCCCACTGTGCTCAGTCACATGACTAAGCTCTCTAGCACTGAATCATTGATGCCTCACGTTCTCAGTCAGTTGGCACGGCTTCTCGACCTTGGATCTGTGATCCCAGGTCATGAAAACAACAAGGTGTATGAACACAAGCTGTTGTAATCCACTTATAGCACATGGGTCTCTGCTCACTTTCCCATTTCTCTCCCTCCCTTTAACTCTCTGCATGGGGTGTTGACACGTGAGTCAGGCTCATCAGTTGGAAAAACAAAATCCCCAGCAGATACTCTTTAGATGCCTCTTGTTTGTCCAAACATCACTTAAATGCCCTCAAGAACTATGCTGCTGGCTTTTAAATGCTGAAAGCCTCTCTATCTTTGCTGTGCCAAGCAAGGACAGGGCCTATACATCCATCATCCTGCCAGTCCAGTGACTATGTACAGTCTGGGCTTTTTACCTCATTATAGAAGAGGAACGATCTCTAAGGCCTGGAAATATGAAGACGTCCGCTGTTCTAATCCTTCCAAAGCTCCTCACAGAGCTGCTTTAGAGTGATTTTGCTTTCATTTCTCACCCTGAGCTGTGCTCAGATGTTATGTAGTGTCGGGAGTGAGTCAGCGAGGACACTTGGCCTCAGCTCCCAAAGATGAAAGATGTTTTATTAATGAGGCCAATGCGCTGTGAGGGAGACATTAAAGGGAGTCCGTTTTGCTTTGATAATCCACCAACATTAGCCTCCCTCCCCCCCACCCCCTTCCACACACACACACACCCACCCACCCATCCACACCATCCTTCTGTCTATCTGCACACTGTCTGTGGGTCAAATAGCAGTCAGAATCTACTTGGTTTCATGAAGACAGCCTCATGACTGCTGATTTGGAAGGGTGACTCATAGTGCATGTATATGTGCTAGACACTGTAGGACATAATACTAAAACTGTCTGGTAAGAGTTGGGAATAATTCTAACAAATGACTACAGTATTTTTTGATACTGTGCTAAAAACAAATCTATGCTATATGGTTTCTGTGAGCCATAAACTACACAATCAGAGCAGAACCTGTCAGATTATTCATTATTCATCAGTATTAAAGGAAAACCTGCCTGTTTCATTTTAAACCAAATCATAAGGTTGTATGAATCCATATTCCATGCCATCTGTGTAGACATCAGAGCTATTTCAAATTTCAAATACTGAAAAAAATGCCTTCTATGGCACCAAAGAACTTCAAAAAGTATTTTCAAGTATTTTGAACCCTGTAGCTGCCCCGAACAAGAATAATTATTACTAATAATATTAATAATTCTGGATGAATACACCAAAAAATTTCACCATTTGGGAGATTACATTTTGTTTTATTGTACATGGACAATATGACTGTTTACTGTGGACAATAATTTCCCTAATTCAGGAAAAAAACCCCAGAAAACCTGTTGACTAACACGTTACTTACATTTAATTAAAAAGTCCCACTTCACTTTTTTTATTTATCATTCTGATGGTGCACTGACTTCTAATAGTACAAGTAGTTTATCTGTCACTCTGTTATATTTTGTGAAATCCTGTCATATTGTCCTATCTTCAGTCCAAATGCTTCTTTCACTTCAGCTGTGGTCAGATCTGGCTCTATGTTGTTCGACGATCAATAAATGCATGTGTATAGCTGCCCATGAGGGGAGCTCAAATCATGTTTTACACTAGTGCTTATGCTAGTATGACAGAATTTCACCTAGCAGAAGAAAAGATATATAATGCTGCTTCAAATACAAGTTCACAAGAACAAATTCATATTCAGGAACTAGACCTGAGGGAATTAGATACAATAATGGAGCCCCTGAAACAATGGAATAAATGTTCCAGAATTCAGACAACAGCACTGGAAGCATTGAGGTTTACTTAAAAGCAGAAAATGCATCAGCTTCTTATCATCAATTTTAAGAAACTGTATCTGTATCTGTATCTGTATATATACAGTACTGTGCAAAAGTTTTAAGCACATAAACACATTATTTAAACTTCTGTCTCTGATCAATTAGAGATAGTTTAGTGGAGAAACTCCAGACTTTATTAAAACACACGCAGGTAAACAGAAATACAGTAAAGAGGAAGAAGAATTTCTCATTCTGAAGAAGGTAGTTGAGATGATGTGAGCTAGTTCTCCTCTACACCTCCGTCAGTGCCTGAATGCGTTCAATTCCATTTAATATCACTAAGCACTGACTTACTAAAGCAGGTTTTGGATGAGATTTATAATTAACACTAGTCTCCCATGATGGAAAGCCATGACTTTCTGTGGGAATGTTCTTTGAATGTTTCTAATATTAGTGTTTTACTGAGGTAGTAAACACTTCATTCTAATTTACACAGGGTGGCCATTTACCATTATTTAGAATTGTACTTTATTGGAAATTAAATAAATGTTCTTTTACACTGTACTGTATAATACAAGGTGCTGAAACACCTTGCTGTTGACTTAGAAGTGGTTTCAAAGGAACCATTTTGTTTTCAATGTGTCGTTCTAATGGACCATTCTAATTCACTGCAAATGCTGAAATGTTTGAGTTTGTCATGCCTTGAATTCTGACTGAATTTAATTCAAGTGTAAGAGTAAGAGGCTGTAAATCTCAGTAGACAAACTGATTCAGACTGAGATTGAATCCCAAAAATGACATCTAAAGCTTTGTAGATTCAGGAGTGTAGAAAACAAGACAGAGGAAATGTGGGTAGGGGAGGAGAGATGGCTCTGCAGATACACTGTCAGAGACATTTCCATCAGCTGGAGTAGGAGAGCACTGGGATGGGCTGATGTCCGATTAGATTGCAGGAAGAGAGAAAGTGAAATTGCTGGAAAGCGACATAAAGGAGCAAAGGACGGATGAGGTTGAAACGGAAGTGCATTTTCACTTTAACCAATTTATTTGCTTTATGGAGCATGAACCACAGGATATGGATGCTTGCCAATCATTTTATCTCCTCTAAATGATGGGCAAGGATTGCTGTTTGCGTCCAGGCAATCACACTACACTGAAATATTTTCCCTAATGCTTTCTAATGTGGTCAAAGGACAGGCTTCCTAATTCTCGCTGGCAATCATGAATAACTGAGATCAGCTTAAGGAGCACATTTGTGTTTTACGAGGGATCGTATTAACGGTGTGTTTAATGGTGTGTCCTATTCTTTCTGGGTTCCTGTGTGAAGTGCAGAGGTGTTTGGAGTACTTGTGCAAAGTGTGTGAGCTGAACAAACACTATGTAAAGGGAACCAATTTGAGAGCTATCTGGGAGGAGACAGTCCTTCATTGTACTAATTATTAGTACCATGTCTCCAGTGGCCTCAGAAGGATAAAAACTGTCTTTGTGCTCTAAGAGAACAAAGTGAACAAATCTTCTTTAGAGCGCTTGTGAAAGTGAAAATGATAGCTTCAGTCTTTTCCATATGGGACAGTTTCAATCAAAGTTTTATTGCATCATCAAAAAAGCCATTACTTGCTTTGGAATGGAAGCTTTTGTCTCTCTAGAAGCCATTTATCCTGCACTGAATCTTTTCTCTTCAGAAACGGTGCAGTAATTAATCTGCTCTTCCCTTTGTGTGCCCTTGCCTACAATGCAGTGCATTACTTACGTTCTTAGCATTTGCAACATGCTTAGGCTTAGCATCTTAGAATGAACTCATGAACAGCTTTACAGATTCAAGCAAAGTCAATTCTGTTTTTTGAACAGTGTAATGAATAAAGGAAAGAGGTGTTAAGTTGTTTAATTTTTAGGTTAGACGCATAGAAAGGTAGTTCCAGATGGCAGCCAAACCATTCATATGGCATTCAGTTTATAATAAATAGATGCACCAGTCTTAAATTTCCATGGCCTATTTCTTTACCATTCCCTGTGTATAATTAACAATGACAATTTGGGACATGTATAGTAGAATCATTCAAATGCAGCAAGAGCACCTGTTTTAGTGTTAGACTGGCCTAAAATAAAAATGTATAAAAGTTCCAATTGTGCATCATCAAAAAGTTATATTATGACAATATTGGGTTTTGAATGAACTGTTTTCCCGCTGGGGCAAAATAATAAGTGCCAACATACATATTTATTAGAATACAACAGGAATTTGTTCACATTTTTGATGGGCTTTGGGGTCTGAAATTCAAAGCTCACATACAGCATGCTTTGTATTTGTAAAATGTCCTTTTACAATTTGCAGTTTATCCACATGCTTTTGCTACACATCGACAAGCTTCTGGTAGAATTCTGATGGGATATTTGATCTTGGCAGAATTGTTTCTTCAAGTACATTTCACATCCACCTTTGATGTGTTTTGGAGTGATTGTCCAGTGGGAACACCCAGTTGTGTTCAAATTTTAACCACTGAATTTATAGTTTGAAGTTTTGCTGAACAGTTCTGAGGTTGTCCTTCATTATTTCATTCACCATCTCCACTTGCAGCAAAACAGCCCGACCATCACCATGATGTACACTGGTACAGTGTTCTCGGGGCTGAATGCCTGTATAAACGCACTGGTCTTTGCCAGTCCTAACACTTAAGAATGTAAGTTTAAAAGTTCTTGTCCATTTAGCTTATTCTGAGTTTGTTTCTGGTAGTCTTTGTGTTGGTTTCTACTTGAAAAAACTGACATGGAGAATTCCAGATTGAGGTCTGCACATAAAGTGTTGTGGTTTTGTTGGTCAGAAAAGTGTTCACGGTTCCATCATTGAGTCCAATCACAGAACGTGTTGTTCACTCCAGAATTGTTTTCCTGGAATGTAGGAGTACCAGTGTAATGTTCTGCTTGGGTATGAAGCACAAGGTATATAATTTTACAGATTATTATATAATTCCCTCCTAGCATTGTGATAAAATTTGTTTATTTTTTGACACAGTTTAAATAACTAAATTTGTTATTAGCACTTAGCAATTAGAATATAACAATTGTATCTAGGCTCTGTTACGGAGTCCATGGTGGAATAATTATAATACTACTGCATGTATTTGATCATGTTTTAAAATGTTTCACATTTAACATTTGGTGTTCTTTGCTTTTTTACATGATCATTATCCACTTGCCATTTATTATATCATTGAAAGCTCTCCTACTGAGACTATGCTGCACTTATTATGATTATAATAATGAGGCATTTTCAAGTAGGCAGCATGATGCTGATCACAAGCAACTGCAATCACTACAACCTCAACCTGAAGACAAGTCTGTGTCATAAAATCAGTCTTGGTTTAATACTAAGAAGTTCAAATAACAAGTTCCGTGCCTTGAAAGCCCCTTGCTTTCAAACTAGCCCAATTTACATGAACGTTCTTGTAGAGCGTGTAGTGCTAATGGTATGGCTAAAGCCAGTCAGACTTTATCTAACAGGACGAAACAGTGTTACATTAAGAAGCTTATCTCCACAAGGGCATTAATCACCGGTGTACAGTAAGCACTGTAATCATGAATGCCGCAACGCGGCTGCTGAATTTTAAGTGAAGTGGCCGAATTAAATGGACGCTGCGTGTGTGTGCGAGTGCACACGTGTGTGAGGTGGGTTTATAATTATGCAGCTGAATTGACATAGGGATGTACAATCATTATAAACTCTTTTCCTTTTGAGCTATTTAAATGAGTTACTGGAATGATCTTGCAAGATTTTTTTTGCATGTTTTATTCATGATATGGATCAATATTATAACCATAATTACTGTGCTCTTCGTTTTATAAACGACTCTGTGTTGGTAGAGAAATCTGACTGTCATGATTCATGTTGCCATCAGTGAAATGAGTCAAAAGTCACTGATCATTTTAAAAGCCATGACAACTTGTTCACTCACACTTTTGTCAATATTGTGTATCAGGGTCACAAATAGCTTGAGAGTGGTAGACCACTGTAATATAGTGTAGATCCCCCTCATGCCTCTTAAACAGCTCTGACCCTTTCAATGCATGAACCAGACTTCAAAAATGTTTTGTGATATTTGACACCAAGACGTTAGCCGCAGATCTTTTGCAATCCTGGCAAAGTAGGACCTCCGTGAATTGCATCATTGATCCTTAAAAGAAAAACATTTAAGAGTAATATTTGAACGCAGCATCACACAATCTCGCACAAGAACACACAATCTCATTCCTCTTGCTCCAACATCGCTCAGTATAACATAAAGCAACAGACAGAATTATTTAAAACCAATATTTTTATTACCTTAATTACCAGCTGCGTCTTCCTTTTACATAATTAATAGAGCTACTATTGTCAATTACTGGGAGAATTAGACCTCTGGTGTTTATTAATATTTCATGCCACTTTTCAGAGCCATTTCACCGTTTATTAACCTTGATAGCATGTCCTGGGGTAAAGAGCGAAAGAGACAGAGCAAGACAGCAGCTGTTAGTCCAGGAACTTTTCTGTGTGTGGGGGGTGGAGGGGACATGTCAGTACAACCCCAGCTGGCTCTTGTAAAGCAGGCATTTTTTTTCCCCATCTTATTAATATATCGTATTGTAAAAAGACAGCATGTCTTTTTTGTGATGGAGGACCTGATTGGATGTTCCATTAAAGTGCTAAAAAGGTGCAAATCAATACAAAAGTGATAATTCAACCGAATGCATTTTCACTTCTTATTGTCATGGTACCTGGCTGTGTCAAAACATCAGTCAGACCTTTACATCTCATTCCGCTGTACCATATATGCCACTTTTTAAGTTAGAAATATCTGTGTATGTGTGTTACAGATGACAGCGCTTCTGCAGCGAGCAGTATGGAGGTAACAGACCGCATCGCCTCGCTGGAACAGCGTGTGCAGATGCAGGAGGACGAGATCCAGCTGCTCAAGTCTGCGTTAGCTGATGTGGTCAGGAGACTCAATATCTCTGAGGAGCAGCAAGCCATGCTCAGCAGGAAAGGACCAACCAAAGGTATAACACATATTTACTTTACCTGCACACACTGTGCATTAGAGCTGCATTGTGTGTGAATGTCTGTGGATCTCTTTGTTTTTTTGTTTTTCAATTTGTTCAGCAGATTGGTCATGTCCACTTTCCACCCAGTATTTAGGACTTATCACAACACATACTTTAAACCTGCCTCCAATACAGTGTCTTAGGTCAACAGAGTGTTGAGGTAGAGGGAGGGCTAACCTGCCCACTCTTACTCCAATGTGGAATGGACTCAGTTCCAGTTTGTGAACCTGTTTTTGAGTTTGGTGCATTTCCACCAACAAAAATAGGTTCTGGAACCTGAAACATTTGTTCACAGTGGGAACCACAGATTAATAGGTTTTTCAGCTCAAACCACTGGAGCAATGACTTACCATTCTTCTCGCATATTGTAGTCTTCTATGTCTTCTTATCACCAAAAATTAAGCCATGTTTGTTTTTTGGAGAAAAACATTTGTAACACCAGCAAATGCTTGCCGATTGGCTATTTGCTCTGCCATCTTTTCACTTCTGCTTACTGACGCTGTACAATGCCCTCTGATGATGATGTATTCTGTGACATAACCTCGGTTCCAGTAAAACTGGTGTAAGTGCAGGCTTTTTTATTAAAAAATTATTTTTGTATAAAAGCGCCCTCAGAGAAAAGGAAGTCAATTATGGCCACAATAATGGACCCCTAGCCGCTGATGATAGAGCAATGCCTCTGGGGCATTTTGATAAGTCAAAGCATTTATGTGATTTAAAAATATTAAAAACACAATGGCAGCAATAAAAGCAAAGCCAGTCTTTATCTACACTACATGGCTAAAAGTATGTGGACACCTTGAAAGTTCTATTTTCAAAACCATAGGCATTCATTTAAAGGTGGGGATTCTTTTCCATTCAGCCTAAATTACACAGCCTGCTACTGCATATCTTACTGTGACCTTAATAAACTAAGATTTTTTTTTAAGAAATGTTAGCTAATTAAGTTTCCAAGCTGAAACCAATGAATCTGCAGTTCTAATCCTGACATTGCTTCTAGCTGCATTTGAACTTGGTGGTGTTTTAACCATGAACAGAGGATTTTTGCACACTGCACATCTCAGCTGTCCTGTTCTGTGGGCTTGTGTGGTCTGCTGCCTCACAGCTGAGCTGTTGTTTCTCCTACATGTTTCAATATCAACATAGCAGGGATGCAATCTGACACACTGAATTGTGGCTGAAATTGCCAAACACGTTAATTAGATGGGGAGTCTATATACTGTTGTTCACATATTGTATGTCACTTCTATTATATTGGCATGCAAAATGCTTTGTTTAAACTTTTTACACCTTCATCTGCAACCTGTAACTGGAAACCAGCATATATAGATTGATCATCATACAGTCTGAACATACACTGAAGCTCTTACTATACCATGGGATATTGGCACTTGTTTGGTCATACAAGCCCAAACAACCCCTCTGATTTATTTTTGCATATTCTTACACACAGCTTGTTTAGGCCCTGTAGGCAAGTTTTGACAATAGAATATGAATATCTGGAGCAGATAAATATGAACTTATTGGCACCATGCCTAATGCCAGGACTAGAGGGGTACAAAGCCCCATAGTATTGAACTGTGGAGCAGTGGAACTGTGTCCTCCCACATATCTCCAGAACCTAGTACTAGAAAGCCTTCCTTGGGCAATAGAGTCAGTTACTCCAACAAAAGCAGGATAAACTTATTACAATGATTTTCATTTAAAAATGAGCTGCACTTCATTCAGTAAACAGGACTATTTACACTATTTAAAAATGTGCATTAAATCAGTGTTCTTTACTGGCTAAAGATATCTGATATAGATAGATATGTTAGATATAGATATGTTAGATAGCCCCTAACATTCATATTAGCACTTAAATTTGCACACTGTAAACTAATCTCAGTGGCTACATTTTATTAATTTTAGTTGTTGATTCATGTTTGGTCTTAGTGGTTGTTAGATCCATATAAATTAATTTTATGAGAATGTAAGGCACTACAATTTTTGCTGCTCTTCGTCTCTCTGCCCCAACTCTAGCCTTCTCAACTTTTCTCATCATGTTCTAGCTCTGCCTTCTCCTGCTTCAGTTTTCTTCTCTCCTCTTTCTTCCCCCATTCTGCTATGAGTTCAAAAAGAACCAGCAGGGATGAGAAAATCTGTCTCTGCAGACGGCAGTGGTGGGAAGTCAGGTAGGCGGAGTGTGTTATAACACAGAGCACCGCAGCTGTCATAACACTGGAACTAAACATACACTGCACAAGAGCACCAGAGTGCATGACCACTGAAAGTGGATGGTTTTATGGCTCAGTATATCCGTTATATAACTGTTTTCTCTATTTATCATGAATTTGCATGAATGTCTGGTGTGATTAAAGGTTTTTTATCTTCAGTTTGAACTTGAATGTGAATAAATATGTCCACTGTTGTAGATTGCTCCAGCAAAACTGAATATTTGGGCTGCACAATATGAATGCTCCACAATGCTCCTAATATAGACAGTATATTAAACAAGCTTGGGTGACTTCATAAAAGAGATTTACCTTCATTATTTGGGCTATAATTGCTTTGATAATGATTAAAAATATTATATTGTGCAGCCCCAATGAATATAAAATTAAGTTTTCCTTTCTTTTTAAAAGATCTGTTGGTCTAGAACTGCTTAATGCTTGTCTTCTGCCCAACACAGTCATAGAAGATAATTGGGGTTTAGATTAAAAGCACACTGGCATGGTTTTGAAATCAAACACTTTCTAATTAGCAAGGCTACATAAGCTGGCTCTGTCAACTGTCAGTTCACCTACTGTGAGACAATCACTAATCATGTTCTATAATGTTCTTTTTTATTGTTTTTCTGCCAAATGTTTCCTTGGCAACTTGGCATCAATTTAACTCCATGCTTTTTCTAATTGTGTGATTTTTGATCAGGACTTTTGCAACTGCCTAGCAAACACCTTGCAACACCATAACAGTTTCTAAACAACATCATAGAAAACATGTGAAATGCCATGGCAACTACCTTGCAACATTACACTTCATCTACCAACATGTACCAGTATTGCAACAGTGTAGGAACCACCTAGGATACTGTAGTATCCACAACAGCACAATGGTAACCACCTGTAATACTATAGCAAATGCTTATCAACAACCTAGTAAAGAATAATATCTTAATAGCAACCACTCAGCAACACTATAGCAACTATTTAGCAACCATAGCAAACCCCTGTAGCAACCACATAGCAACACCCCAGCAATCACATGGGATACAATAGCAACTGCCTGGCAACACCAAATCAACAATGTACCTATGACTTAACAACTCACTCTGTCATTTACAGATGATGTAAACATGTTTTTTAGGTTAAACTAAGGCAAAACACAACACCACTCTCAAACAATTTGCCCCACTCAGCGAAGCCCAGGCTAAAGAGTCTGTTAAGTGTTCCGTTTTTAGGATACTCTAGTCCAACATGTGAAAATAGCTACTTCTTTCTGGGCTCCAGCAGTTACTGCTTATTGGGAGCCAGGTATATTCCAAGGTAGCAATTCATGTAGTAAACCAGGCAGCAGAAATGGGTTAATCTTGTTGCAATGGTGACATTCTATTGTTTACTGACCAAGCTAGTGACCCATGTGGGTTTCAACTGGTTATGTCATTTCAGTGAAGTTTAATTGATTACAGCCACATTTTCCTTAGTCCTTCTGTCAAAATGTAAACAAATCCTGCACCCATGAAATGGCTTCATAGTCAAGTTTCAGAACTGTTCACTGGTAAACACTTATGTTGTAAACAAGATAGTTGGTAATATCCAAGTACAAGGTTGGAGACAGGAATGATCGTATTCCAGTTTTTTGGATCAATGTTGTTAACAGATGATCATTTAACCAAATATCAGTCTCTGGCATCCTTGCTGAGTTTGTCTCCTACCATATCTTCTCATTTTGCTTCAGCTTGTCCAGTTTTTATTGATTTAAATGCTGCCAAAGATTAAAAAAGAAAGTTTCTACTACTTTCACTGCAGAACATATTGGTAGGTTACCACAAACATGGTGCTGCAGTGACCTTACACACAGTAAACATATGTGACTGACAAAGACAGACAGTACCATAACACTACTTCGCAACACTATAGCAGCTCCCTGGGATATCATAGAAACCACACACCAACAACATAGCCATCATCTGGAACACTCTAGCAACAACCTAGCAACCACTTACCAACATCATAGCTACCACCTAGGATACAATAGCAACTATCTAGCAACACCTAGGTAGTAGGTACAAACTACTAATCATTACCAACCATTAAACAACTCACTTAAACAACTCAGTAGCACTTAGCAACGTTATAGCAATCTGTTAGCACTAATATAGCCACCATGTGGAGTGCAGTAACAACCATGCAGCAACTCCATAGCAACCTCTTCTTAGAAATGGTTCAAACCTAGTGACCACATGGTAAAAGCCTTGCAGTGGTGCTTTTAGGAAATGCACTTTCTTGTCATTTTTGTCCTTCATTTAGGAATGTGTTTCTGTTTTCTGTTTGGACCTGTGCTGTGTTCATGGTGTGAGTCACGTCTGCTTTGCTTCCTTATAATCCATGACATTCCAAGTTGGCTGATTTGTTTAAGAGCTTTCTGTATCTGTCTTTTTCTGACTCTCTCTCTCTGAGTCTCTCTCACTCATTCTGTTGAGCTATGTCTCTCTCTGTTGGTGTATCTTTCATCTCACTCTGCAGCATCTCTCTGTAAGTGTGCAATGCCAAGCAGGCTGCTTATTCACTCAGCAGCCAAGAGAGAAACACGAAAAGCGTGGCTCTGCAGAGATGAATATTTAATAGGGCAGGCTCACAGGGTAATATAAATAAAAATCTCTGTTGTCAGTAGATGCTACTAAAATGGCACAAAGGGAGACTTCCCTTTTAGGAAGCCCAAACTATGCTCACAAGATAATAATTGTCAGGTCATTAATACTGTGTTTTGGGCACCGGAAAAGTTACTGTTTAAAAGTATGACTTGCTACTTATTGATTAGTTGTATTCAGATGCAGTTGAAATCTCCTAATATGAAAGAGAATGGGATTTGGAATGTTTAGTGGTTGGATTGTTTTCCCAAAATAATACACTTAGTTCTTGTTATATAATTGGGTTACACTTTATTTAAAGGCTAGCTGTATATGGACTTTTAACACATGCATGGGCACTGAATAACATATTTATACAGCATTGCTTGAATAGTTATGAGTACTTTAGACCAAAAATCACAAATAGACTAAACATTTCATTAGTTGGGAATGATGCTTCATGACGCTGTTAAAATAATTCAGTGAATTTAACTTTGCTTTAAGGCCCTTAGTATCAATACAGTGTTAAAGTTCATAACAGATCTCATGCCATGTTGCAATTACTGACATAATCTGTCCATTATATTCAGCTTACAGTAAACCGTCTTCTGTTCTACTTACAAAAAACAAAACCACTTTGAGCATGTGCACACCGTGGGGGAACTCTTAGCACTCTTCATTCAAAATTTGTAATAAGTAGTATCAGTTTGTTGTTGATCTCAAACAGCTTCTCTCTTGTTCTGCCCTCTTGTGTCACAGCCAGGCCGATGATTGCAGCCTTGCCACTGAGGCCCACAGTCAACAATGGCACCGTCCTACCAAAGAAAAGTGGCACACTGCCGTCACCCTCGGGTTCCAAGAAGGACAACAATACACCAGCGACCAAAAGGTGGGACACTATGGCACTGACACCAATTTAACCTGGAACAAAAGACTTCAGCTTTAGAATAGCTGCTGCTATGTCTTATCCTGTGGTTCATGACTTTTGTCTAGAATATATTTAGTAAAATGAAGCAGGTAAACAAGTAATATTTTAGTAAGCTAGCCACTGAGTTTCCAAAAGAGAGCAAAATTCCTGTTTCTGGCAGTGCACTCAGTTTTTAGTGCTCTTAAATGATAACAAATAAAAAGTGTGTGCTCAAGATTCCACATAAACTGTTTGTGGTTGTGTCCAAATAAGTATCTGAAACTTTACATCTGGTTTGTTTTTCTTGATTCTGCATGATCTGTGGCCTGTGGTTTCAGTAAATATAATAGCAGAGCTGACTAACCTAGGAATCATTTACATTAACATTACATCCACATCTTGGAAAGGATATTTCAGTAAAAGCCTACTTTCAGGTGCAGCCTACCATCTGACCTAAACACTGCCATACTGAGCTCCAAAATAAAGACATTTAAAACCATGTATCTCAGCAGCAGAGTGGTTTCTTTCATGGGCAGCTCCAGCCAGTGCACATGTGTGTTCAATTCCATCACAATGTCCACATAATTTTAACATAACAGATTTTATAACTATAAATAATGGTAGACTGCAATAATGAGAGCTTTGGAAATGTTTTAATGAACAAAGTGACATTAACCACTACTCTGTGAATGAATGTAATTTGTATATATTCTAATATTACTGATTTATTAGGGTGTTAAAAATTGGACTTTATGACTTGCAGTATAATAAGCTTTCCAGACAAAAATGTGTCACCTTTCATGTTTAAGGTTGTGGTAACTTCAGGCTCCTGCAAATAGTAGTGAATGTCTTGTTCAGTGGTAGGTCAAATCGGTCACAAAGCAGATGTTAATGATTAGCAAAAAAGGAGTGTTTGCATTTGAGCATGTCAAAAGGCCATAGTGTGAAGGAAGCAGCTGAATTTGAAGGTGTATTGAAGTGTATGGTCATATGAGTCTGACAGTGTTGGCAAACATCCCAGTCTACAGCACTGGGATCACTAACCCTGCTCCTGGAGAGCTATCATCCTGCAGGTTTCAACTCCAATCCAAGTCTTAACACACCCTGTTTCAGCCAATCAAGATCTTCTGAAGACAATAATTATTTGCATCATGTGAGGTGGACTAGGGTTGAATCTAAAGTCTGCTCCTTTCTTAATATTTTTGGCAGGTTCAAATGAAACCACTTCTTTGTGCCAATCATTTATCTGATTGAGACCCATTTTCCAATCTGTTGCACACCCTGCAGGTATTTATAAGCATAATTACTCTTGTTCAATGCCATCTACATGTGCCTGAAGTTACTACCACCTTAAATACTGAAGATGGCATTTTTTTGTCAGAGGATCTTACTTTATACTTGTAACATTATGTACAAAAATCAAGTATATTGAAGTATGTCAAGGTTGTCATAATTACTCAAACTTAAATGTAATTTTACATGAAAGTGTTCTCAGCTGTTCAATAAGACAGGGTTAGTGAGTTCCCCCATGCCACAGCAGATTGTCTTTAGGATTGTGCTATTTATTTGTCATCTATAACTGACCAGCTGTCCCTGCAAACAATAAAATTAACATATCCCGCTCATTAGAATTTCAGTATTTCTCTATGTAGTCTTTCTACCGTATAATGTTATAAATGCCAGCAAGTCTCAGTACACCGATAACATAATCTCTCGCTGTCATGCTATTCCATGGAGACCCAACCTGACATTCCTCATGACTAGAGCCCCTGCTGTTGTGGTGATGTCAGTTTCAGTGGTATGGCGTTCTGTTGCACGGTGTGAAAGAATGACTGGGGGGGTGATGAGATGAGGTAATCAATCTTCCCTCCATCACAAACACAAAATACTGCTCACTCTCTCTCAGTCGCTGTCATGCCTGGAGCTCATTTATGATAGTCTAAGGGTGAACGGTTGGAGTAGATGGATGATGGAATGGTGTGTATTCAATGCATATGGGTTGCATGGTCAATAGAGCAGCTTTCAGCATCTACAAAATTAAGAATGAATGAATGTACTTTTGTGTGCAACATTTTTCTGAAACACTGGATTTAATATCTACCCAATAAAAAGAGAAATGAAAATGTATGTGTTAGCAAGAAGTTTTAACTGCTTAATCTTTTTAAACATATTGTTGCTGTCCAATGTCTTTTGTCTGTTTAATTTTTTACATCATTGGAACAATGTAGCTTCTTTGTACACTTTGTACAAAAGTTTGAGTAGACCAACAGACAAACTCTACTTTTAATTATTATTATTTTAGAGTAACTTACAATCAAAGTTAAGAAACATTTTCTCCTTCTCCTGTAAAGTCACCATTTTGGTGATAAATGTTTTTAATTGGACAGCAATAATATTTAAGTTAATAATATTTAAGTGAAATAAAGCTAGGAAAATTGCATGCTACAAACGTAAGTCATTTTAATTTGTTCATTTATTATTTTATTTTAGTAATTTCCATTTTTTCCAATCCAATTTATGACTCCTATGATGCCACCAGTGCTGGGAGGGTGAAGGCTAGTGTGTGCTTCCTCTGAGGCAAATTAATCTAGCTACTGCATCTTTTCAAACTGCTGTTAAAGAAATGTCATTGAACAGCTGAACATGCTTGGAGGAGAACACAAACCAATTCTGTTACATCAGTTTATAGAAGCCCACACTGGCTATCATTGCTCAATGTGATGGGGAGAGGGTGGGTCATCCCAGTGATGGGGCCAGCACAAGATGGCTGTGCCAATTTATATTAAGGTTGCAGAATCTGTCTAATGTTGTGGAGATCCCCCTCATGCTGCACTGACCTGTTGAGACACAGACTCCACAGTACCTCTGAGGGCGTCTTGTTATCTTGTTATGCAGCTGATGTTTTTAAAGTCCTGTAAGTTGTGAGGTGGGACCTCAATGGATTGGTTCACTGAACTTTGGGTGCCCATGACCCTGTCAACAGTTCATCACTTCTTGACAAATTCCAAATCTCCAGATTATCAATGTCATTCATTTTACTGGACAGTAGTTTTAATGTTATGCTAAATTGGTGTATTCGTCAGTGTTATATCCAACGATATATATTTTTTGCATTTATGAGTGGCGTCAGTGCAAATATAGCAGATTTTATGTGTAAAGAAGAATTGACTGTAATGTTCACAGGACATTTCAGAAGCATAGCATATAAAAAAGGCAGGTCTAATCCAAGGAAGGCAATATATGATACATGGGACTAAGAATGAGAGTGGTCAGTGGATAAGTCTAGGTCAAAAACCAGAACTAGCAAATGAAGTGAAAAGGGGAGACAGACAAACAAAGAGATCAGAGCCAAAAACAGGTTGTACACAGGATTGGCAAAATGGAGTAAATTGACAATGTTTGGCACATGCTATTCACATGGGTACCTACTGACTGAAATTATGTTCCTGTGATTGAGAGAGCCAGCTAAGAGAGTAGGAAGCACGGCGCAGCCCTTGATGTACCAGAAGCCACCAAGACAGTATTAAGAAAACTCCACTGGATTCTGGATTTAAATATGATAAGACTACAACATGTTGACAGAACAAATACGTTTGTCTCTCTTTGTTTCCATCTTTGATTTTCTCTTATCTCACCAAAGCAAATTATTGACCCACATCAGTTTTTTAAGAGACCCATATTGTGTAGTGACTCTAATCTGATAGGGATTAGTGAACAATGCATATGTTGTTTGCAAATGTGCTCAGACTTCGATGTATGAACAATCATGCAGGCCACATGCAGCAGATGTGTGTGTCGTTACTAATATAGCACCCCTTTAAATATTAATGTGAAGTTAATGATTTGAAAACTAGTGTTAGCTGCTGATAAGAGGACATCTGTTAGAGATGTTTTCCATTTGACTGAATATCTACAAGGCATCCTGATGTTAAACAGTTTTATAATTATATTGTGGAAAAAAACAGTGGTGATGCCAGCCAGTGGTGAATGTGAATAACACTGCACTTTCCTTTTTTTGTCGTCTCTTATACTCATTTCCTTTAAATATCTGTGTCATCTGTCTATCTCTTGTCTCCCTCTGTCCCTTCCTCATCTTCTTCCCCATGTTGCATGCTCTCTGTCCAGTGTGTCCAGTCTGTCCAGCTCATCCAAGTTTCTTCTCAGACCACCCTTCAGGTGAGAGAGAATTCACAACTTTGAGGAATCCTGTAAAATATAAACTGTGTGTGTTACAATACTTTACAAAGCCCGTGTCAGAAACTCTAAAATAATAAATTGCTATAAAGTTTTCTTTGCGTGATCATATAGAACAATCTTATTTAATTTAAAGACCAATTTTGAAAACTAAATGGAAACAATATAAGAAAGTCAGTATAATAGTTCAGTTTCTCCAGACATCTCCTTTATAAAAATTATTCCTTATGGAATGAAAATAGTTCTTATATGGCATTGTTTTTATTGTACTAAAACTAATTGTAGCAGTATTATGGCAAATGAATATTACTTGCGTCTGGGTTCCCCTACAGTCAGGAAGTGTATTTGTGATCCCTAAAGGATGCTCTCTATATAGGCATTTCTGAAGAAGCTGAAAGTGAAAGAAGCATGTGGACTGTTGCGGTAGTGTAATATTACAAGATTTTACATGAATATGACTTGAGTTAGATTACATAGTTGCAAAGTTTCCAAGAGCATATCCCTGCCCGCTTCACCAGAGTTGAATAGTGCAGATGGCATCATCTTTGAGTAGCAATGATAGACATTTACCCCATTACAGGTCTGTGGAGCATCACAATGATTTTGAAGCTGTTATTTTAGGTTGAAAATACTGCATATGTTTATCTAAACTGTTGTGCTCAAAGTACTTAAAACCCTACTGCACCACATCTAACATCACATTACACAGTGTGAATGTGTGCTGTTTCAGTCTAGATTTTCCTCCAGGATCCAGGATTTTCTGGTGAAAACAGCCAATTACCATATCAATGAATGCTGACATACCAGCTCTAATACAAATAAAACTTTGTGAACCAAAACACAGATAGATTTTTTTATTATTGTACTGAAACAGGATGAGAGCTATACCAGCTGTTTATCTTCAAGCACAAGTAACGTACAGTTACTACTACCACTCTGCTACTGTGATGAATTTTCTTTCTTGTGGTTGGAAACAATAAGGCACAAATTATACATCTAAGCTGCCTTTAGAAATTGGCCAAGTGACGGAATCTGAACAGGCAGCAAATGTTTGTTAGTTTTCTGAATTCATAAGATTTTTTTTATCAAGACACATTGACAAAATATTAACTTTCAAAAAGGGTTTTGGTGGAAAACACAGTATTCATGACCCATCTTAAAGCAGTATTCAGGATTCTCATTTTGGACCTCATTTGGTTCTTAGATGCTATAGGATTGTTCAGGAAATAACCAGTCCAACTGAGGAACTGAACATTCTTTGGCTCTAACATAAAGTCCCATAGTTCCCATTGTCCTCAGCCTGTTTCAAGTCTCCTGCTCCATTACAAAAGACCTTTTCCCACCCCAGACTAAAGTGAACTATAGTGAACTAGAGTGCAGTCTCTAGATTAACTCTGTACCCCCTCCAGTTGTATGTCTGAAGTGCTGTTATTAACAAAGTGCCTCTTCAAGCTCAAACATCCTGCAGCTCCCTTCACAGAGGATAACATCAGTAGCCAATGGCTGGCCTGAAAGAACTTTGCCCATGCAGCTTGGATTAGGTCTGAGCCTGGCAACCAATAGACTGCTGATATGGCCTTTTCTTTTGTTTGGGCATTTGAAAGGGCAGGCAGTCTACATTCATCCCTCTCCGTCCTTCCAAAGCTATCACAAATCTGGTCATGAGCATGTCATGAGAAAAACAAATAAAAATACTTTTCCCCTAGTAGCTGCAGCAGCCCTGTTTCTAGCATGTTTGTCTTCGGCAGTTGTAAAGGATGGAGAGTTGTTATAGCTGGCTGGTGGTGGCGTATGTTGGGGGATAGGGGTGGGGGGGGTGGGATTCCAGTGTTATCTCTTGCACCATTTCTTTAGCAATGTTTATGCTCACACATCACAGGTTCCTGACTGAACTGATGTGTGAAAAACATTCCTCATTACTGTTTACTGAGCATGTATACATTTTGGACACAAGCACAATGTATTTCAGCCACCAGATCCATGAAAAGAATTACAAAAGCAGTTTAAACTACTGGCTCCTGACCAGTATATTTGAATGGTCAAACATATCTTCTTCAGTGCTGAAATATTGAAGGAATATTCCAGCATTTATTGGACATAATTCTATAAAAAGGTATCGTGATTAGGTAGGAACCTGTGAAAACTGTTCAAACAAAAACATTTAAAAAATCTAATTTTTTAGAAACTGACTTCATTACATTGTAGAAATACTTTACGATCAGTGCAGAACAAAAGGATTCCAGGTTTGTATTCAACATTTGTTCAGAATGAAGCCTTCATGTTTTGCACTCTTTCCTTCCTCAGCACTGTGAAAAGAATAAGTTCTTCAGAGCAGGTGGGTCCCACTAGCAGGAAAGACAGTGGAGGAGAGGCCAAAAGTAACCGCACACGCACCGGCTCCACTGGAAGCACCCAGCAAGAGAGCCAGTGAAAGGTATAGTGAACAAAGCCACAATGCATGTGCCACACTTGACCTTTCTGTTTAATACACATATCTTTCCCTTGGAATTATTAGGTTCTATTTGCATTCCGAGTGGTTTTGAGATATTGAGTCAAAGTATATAGTGATATTAACATATATGGAGACTTAAAAACAAAACACTGTACATAATGTTAAGAAGTCACAAAATAAGAATATTGTAAATAACTCAATTTTGATCAAATGTCTAGATAGATGTATAAAGAATATACTATGGAGAAATAAACCTACTTACCGATTGTTCTCATATTTTAGTAATTTGAAAATTTCCAGTTAAAATGGTTATTTTGTTTAAAGTACCCTATTAAAAGAGTAAAATAAAGAATCTGTGGTAAATAAATTGTTTTGGTAGCTAGCTATGTTAGCATATATTAGGCTGGCTGGGGAAGTTTGGTGCTATGGTTATTTTTTAAGTCAGCTCTTTTCTTTTAAAAAGGCATTTTTAGCTTCTAACAACATAATGCTTTATTTAAAGGCTTAAATTTGAAGTGTTTTTATTATAGTATTAGTCAGCATATACCCAGTAGTACATAGCACATCAATAGCACCGCTTCCCAGGAAGGCAGAATGAACTTCTCTTGAACTTATAACACACTCAGAAAACTTCATACATCATGTTTTAGTCTAAATAAGTACTCAGTTCAAGGCCTACTGGACAAGCAGAGTAGAGTAGCAGAGACAAGTAGTAGCTGAAGTACAAGGCAGTGAATGTTATGAATATGTTTCATGTGTACCTACCTTAATGCAGCATGCTTTCAAATTTCTATTTTTCATGTTAGTTTTAACATACTGTAGGCACAAAAAAAAAAAGCCTGTAGTCAAGAGTGTTAGTTTGAGTTTTTGAATACTTAAAATCCTTACATTTAGTTTTTTTTCCATATTGTTCTTGTCACACAAAATCACAGAGGGCATACTAACTTAAAAATGTGACAATTGTTTCTCAGATACTCCCATTTTGAAAAGGAACGCAAGCAAGTGATTCTGGGGCCCCTTTTCCAGGAGCTAGAACTGCTTGATTGCATTGCATGATGTCCAAACCACATTTCAGTTGGTGTGCAGGATTAGCTGAGTCATTTCATGCTGTCTGCCAAAGTTCACAAATATCAAAACAAGGGTAATAAGGCATGAAAAACATGTTTATATGCAAAACATCAGATAAACATGATGGATATCTGAATTAATAATTTATTCAAATGCTTTTTGAAAAAAAGTCATTTAATATTGAAATTGTAGCTTAGTGCTGTTCTTTCCTTACTACGGCCATTTCTCAAATACATGAAACAATCTCACACGCACACACACACACACACACACACACACACACACACACACACACACACACACACAAAAAATAACACACTTCATGTGGATGATGTGCTGCCTCTCTCACCTCCTGCAGCAAACAGAGGGAACCTGTGTTCAGTGCTGGTAAGTAGTGGCTGCCACTGTGATATTTGCTATCATCACATGTTTTATTACTACGGGCCAAGACTGGAGGAGTCTTGGTCAAACATCCATGTGGCCATTTTCTTATGGGAAGTAAACGGCACATCATCAGAGGATGTTTCATTGACCCTGATGATCACAGATTGAAGATGAAGACACGGCAATGTCATAAAATTTGTACTCGTTTGCCTTCAACCATCAACTATCGAGTTAAGATTAGTGAGAGGACAGGCTGTCATTAATGGGGTGCTTACTTGCAGTGAATCATCTTCCATTGTTAAATGTTAAAGGAAATAAGGCCAGCGACAGATAATTTCTGCTTATGGATATGCTCCTTCCAGTCTCAGCTTGTAAAGACTCACGACTTACCGGCTGTGTTCGTGTGTGTGTGTGTGTTGTAGTAATTCATTCAGCCAATCCAAAACCTCAGTGCATTATCAGTAACTCATTTTATCCAATTCCAACATGTTTTTTTTTCACTCTGTTCTCGCATTTTTTACTTTGTTGCTTTTGCTGACGTACCTGTAGTCATTGAGATTACTTATTATCCTAAACTTTACCACTCCCTGGACAGATTGTACTGCAGAAAATTATTGTTCTGAGTCAAATTCAGCTTGGGAGTTTGTAGTTTTAGCTGCCTTTTATGACTGTAGCAAAACACAGAAATGACCAAAGTAAATATGTCATAATGACTGACTCCAACCACTTTTAAGTAACTACTAAACTTTGCTGGAAAAAGGCCCTCCAGGACTGATGTTCACCCTGGTATAAACATTATTTTGTGATGTGGTAGAACAATAGAAGTGATAAAATTAGTTGAATTCATAATGGTTACATTTACAGACATTAAAAGCATGAACATATATTCTTCTCCTTTTCACTCTGGAGTAACAAGGTTTTGTTCTGACAGCAGTGATGCAATACTTGCTGGAATTTACTTTTATCTTTTATCTACATGTTTTGACCCAGGTTAGAAGACACAACAACAGTAGAAGAGAAAGGGCAGGTTTCACAGACAGGGGTTGAGGCTAGTCTTAGACAAAGTATTTTTGAATAGATATTTTCATTTGCAAAGAAAAAATATAGACCAAAAACTACTTTAATACCTATAAGAAAACTAATGAACAGTCCACAACCTCTAAAATGGAAAATGAGCATACTTTTATCACTTAAAATCAACACAGTCGAAGTTACCTAACACATGTTTGTCCCTGAAGTTTAGTTTTCTAAGGAGATGCTAAGGTAACATTGCTAACAAATACTGGAATTATAAGAACACGTAGAGCTAAACAGTGCGACAGCCAAATTGTATCTTAAGTGTTTAAATAAGGTTAATCTATCTTTTTGCCTGTACTGAACTCTTCTAGTTGTAGTATTTAATGCATTTTGATGCTATTATATTAGGATTTGGGGCATGTGAGAAATATCACTGCTGATGGTCCAAATCCAGTGTTTGTTAGCAGTGTTAGCCTATCATCTGTTGTCTTTTTTTTTTTTTTATAAAAGAAATTCAAGTCAGATGCAAAATGTGTCTTGGCTGAAGAACGGGGTTACAATAAATCGTTTTGTTTTTTGTTTGTTTTGTTTTTTGTTTGTTTGTTTATTTTGGCCAAACAATTTCTTTAGCTAAGGCACACATGGAATTTCGCTAACAAAGACCAGGGGAGTCTTTGTGATGAAATTTTAGATGAACAACTGATAAACATTGTTATTGTAAACAACATAATACTGATAGATTCATAAAAATATATAATGTGTCAAGTTTGTTCCTGTGTGAAAGGCAACACACTCTGGCAAGCACCTTAAGCCTTATTCTATTGATTAGCTGAAATCATCAAGGTACTTTGTCCAGATGTTATGAATTAACCAAACACCAAATTAACTAGAGGATTTATCTAGAGCAGATGTCTACAGACATCTTCCCTCTCTCTCTCTCTCTCTCTCTCTCTCTCTCTCTCTCTCTCTCTCTCTCTCGCTTTCTGTAAGCCCTCTCACACACTCTCTGTCTCTGTCTTTGTACACTCACAAAGGGATGCGGCGTGTGACACACTGTAAAGGTAGGCCCTGATCCTCAACCCTCCCTCGTCCAAGCAGCTCCAAGTAGGCATTGTGTGATCCTAAAGCTATACTTTAGACAGCCACTTTTGACTACTGAATGCAAAAACTGTGTTGACCCGTTAGTCATGCCATTTGGCCGCAACAAAGGACATGTATGATTTTATAGAACAATGTTCTTCAGTCCTGGATGTTGTGTTTTAAATTTTATTGAATGCCTTCCATGGTTTTCTCAGCCAAACCATGCTTGGTGTCCAAAGTTTACTTCTTGTGTTGTGAGGAGCTATGCCACTAATGTTACTTTATTAACTAAGGTAACATACTTATTGATGCATTCTAATTATCATTAAGTTATCAAACTACATGCCTATGTTATACTGGATTGATAAAAAGCAGATTGATTGAGATAGATTGAAATTTTTATTTTTTAGATTTAACTAAACCACCCCATCACACATATATAATAAATCTATCTGTCTATCCATACATATAAAGAATATTGTGAAACAGTGATGTAAAGTGATATATTTCAAACGTTATTTTTTTGTTTGTTTGTTTATTTGTTTTTATTGTTGATCAGGACAGCTTTTAGAAATCTCTTATTACAGTATCTAAATTCAGGTTTGACTAAATTACAAATCAGTGTCAAAAACTTGAAATATATCACTTTTAGATGTAATTAAATATAAAATACATGACCGTTAACATTGAATGAATTGAATTAAAAGTTAAAAGTTTTTTTCACAATATTCAAATTATTTGTGAAATTGTTTCTAAAGTTCTAGAGTAAGGTCATTGCCAACTACACAAGGCTAGTAGCTCTGACACTTGGATAGTGTTATCTATTTCACGTGCCGTGTTATTCAGTAGACTGGATGGTAACGTTGGCTGACTCAGAGCGGTGTCCTCTGGCTTTAGGATGTCACTAAACCAATGCTCATAGAGCTGTGTTGGATAAGGGCCAGGGTTGATATGATAGATGTGCGTGTGACAGAAACCCCCTCTTCACCTCCGAAATGCAAGTCTTTCAAGTGGTCTAATGAGCACTCTCTCTAACATCTCTCCAAGAGTGTGTCGTCAGCCTGTGGTTGATTGGTGTGATTTTGCAGTGGCACTGATACACTATCTGTTAACCTGCGAGAGGCACACTGTGTGTTTGCTCACAGCCCACGGCGCTTAGTTTTCACATGCACCATGGGAACTCTGCATTCTGCTGCAGTTACCCAGCAGCCCACTTAAAGACTTGTCAGCAATATGAGTAGAGCTGCTTTCACTTCAGGTGCCAGCCGTTGCACTTTCAGTCCTTTAGAGTTCTCAAATTTTTCATTAGGAAAAATGTGCCTCTGGATTTTCTTGGGAATGCTTCTTTTTATGTCTCTTGTAACAGATTTTTTTTATCATTTTTTTTTAGCATTTATGTGAAAGCTTTAGATGACCCTGTTAGTGACCATGCTAGTTTTACATGCTAGTTAAATTGAATACCACCACCCCCCACCCCCCACCCCCCAAAAATATGAAATAAAATAATACATAAATAAAATAAAATTAATAAACAGTATTACAATGATACAGCTGTTTCTCCAGAGAACTGTGTAAAGTAATATTTTTGGAATATTTAACCCTTACAAGCTGAAGATGATGACAACAGTAAACACTGTACACTAATATGAATGATCACTTTTCAATATTTAAAATAAATGGATAAATTTTAGACATAATATGTATGGGCTTTATTTATTGGTGCTTAAGAGGTGATAATCTCTGTGTACCTCAACTGATCAACCAACTTCCTAAAAATGTTATCATATCAATTTATACATTATATACACATTTTTACATTATAAATTGTAATATGCATTTACTGGTTATTTGCTAAATATAACATTTGTGTGAAAATGTGTGGTATGTACAAAGGATGTGGCACCTTTTTAAATGTATTTTTTGTAGTGTACATATATACAATATATAATATTTTATATTGTGCAGTTTGATGCCATATCTTCATCAAAACTAATAAATTCACACTCAAATGTATGCATTGCTGTGAAAAGTAAAGGCATAGCAAAACTCTCAGTTTGTAAGGGTTAATCTTAAACCAAGGTTCTCTTCCTCACACTCCTTTGTGATCCAGTACCTTATATTGTCATGGTTGTGGTGGTATTGGAGGATGTGGGAGATGATTTTTGACCATGATTTCGTTACACTCCATTCCACCTCTCTGCTCCTTCCCCCAACTGGCCCTCTCCAATCCCAACACTTCACCTAGTGACCGTGCAGATATACCTGCACCGGCCGGCAAAAGGGACTGCATCCACTGAGCCCCCCAAATCCACATCTTCCGTGCCCTCCAGCTCTACAAACACTGCTCCAGAGGCCAAGAACTCGTCCAGCAGGGTGGTCCGGCCTGGTGGCACAAAGGTCCCTCCATTTACTCTCCCACTGAGGAAGTGTCCCTCTCAGTCCACCTGCTCTCCTTTAGAAACAGCCAGCTACAGGAGCCCTATCAAATCCCCCAGCCAGTACTTTCAAATCTGTTACTAATAATGATCGTAACTCTGATTTTGAAAATAGCTCAATGGTTTTCAACATTTTGTTTTTTATTTTCATTTTTTCTTTCATTTTCTTTTTCTTTGTGTTTCTTTTATTTTTTGTCTACTAAACAGTTTTATGTCTCTTTCTGCTTGTCTGGTTTCATTTTTGGCACTTTTGATTTGTCTGGTTTTCTTAAGCTTTAGTCATTTTTGTTTAAAGGCGACATTCCACCAAATTCTACTTTATTTAATGTTCATCAAAACCCTAAAGCAGGTGTAATCTGTGTAATACTGTATAACAAATGTCACTGTGGTATACTACTACCATTTTCTAGCAATTGCCTTGAAGATTTCACCTCCTTACACTGTCTAGTTCTAAAAATAAACTAAAGCTACTAAACATATTAGTCTCATCTTAAAACTGACCTGTTAGTTGTGCCTGCCTACACCACTGGTATAATCAATGAAAATCATTCAGCTTTAAACCTTAATAGAACATCTTGTCTAACCATTGAAAGTGAATGAGTATCTCATTGTTTACATACACTATATAGCTAAACATTTCTCGACACCCTTTCTGATGTGTCAGATCAGTTATTTAAGATGCACTCATTTCTGACACTGTTCAGTGCACACCTTGCTAGTAGAATGCAACACTGGAGCACCTGCACTTCAGAATCAGAAATACTTTAGTAATCCCAGATGGAAATTGCAATTATTACAGTTGCACCCATTTATAAAAAATAACACACAGAATAAACACTTTGAAATATATACATGTTAAAGGGCAGTGGCCCTTAAATATGGAGCATCTTGTGTAAAGCAGTTCAAAAATGAGCTAGTTTAAGCTAGTTTAATAATTTGGGTTTAAGATCACCCTGCACAATGCCAAGCGTCATCTTGAGATGTATCATTGAGCTGAAGATCAATGACTGTGTTCTCTGGAGTGATGGAGCTCCACAGAAAATCTCTGGGATTAGCTGGAGTGACATTTGTGATCTGAACTGATCATCCACCTCACTAATGCTCTCAAAGCTGAAAGCAGTTTTAAAATATAGTGGAAAATCTTCCCAGAAGAATTGAATCAGTTACTGCAGCAAGAATTGATAGACTCCACCTTAATGCCATTGATTTTGGAGGAAACATTGGATTAGCAGGTAAGTGTTCATCTATCCTACTGATAGATAAACACAGTAGATGCAGGGAACATCTGTGACAGCAGTATTCCAGAATGCATCAGGAGACAATAAAGGCTGCTTTGTTTTTGGTGGAATTCTTCTTTAAGTTTGTTTTTGATTCACTGTGAATGTCTCCCCCATTTGCTTTGCCTGCATGTCTGCACTCTTTAATTTATGTCATACCCATTTGCTAAAGCTGTGAGGCCAGCAAACTAGCAGCACTTAACTCTTCTGTTTTATGTTTCATTGTGTGTTACTACTTTGTTTGGATGTGTAACAGTAACATAATAAAAACAATCAAAATGACCCATTTCCTTCTTTCTTTTTAAATCATTTCAGTTTCATTTATGTATCTTGCTAATTTTTTATACCACTTTCTTTCTCTTTTTTACACTTGCTTAACTTTTGTAAACCCATTGATAAATATTAACTACAGCATTTATCGTTTCTTAAAATGTTTCTCACATAAAAAAACTTTAAAGTTTATTGTAACATTATGTTACATTTACATTGTTACATAGGCTATGTGTCAGTTATTCATGGCAGTGTTGTTCCTTCTTCTGAAAATCTGTCACTTTTTAGAAGAAGGATATGTCAAAATGTTTTTGAAGGGACGGCCCATCACCATGTACATGCCCAAAGAGCTGGTGGATACATACTGTCTAGAAACAAAGGCTGACCTGCCTCCTAAGAAGCTGAAGCTAGACTGGGTGTATCCTTTTGATCATTGCTACCTGTGGTGTAAATGGTAGGTTTGTCATGGTTTATGGTTTTTGCTTTTGGTAATGACAACAGTACACTGACTGCACACATGAGAAATTCAGTGAAGTAGGTCATTTGTACAATGCAGTACAACTGATTTTTTTTTTTTTTTGCCAAATGGAAGCAATAAGTCATTTCCAGAAGCAGCTAGGGACAGCATTGCTTATCCAATCATCATCTCAAAACATCGCAAAAATATTGGAACCCCTTCACTACCATTTTTTCCCAGATATTTGATTACACAGTTACAAATGCTTTGTTGTCTATTTCTATACTTTGCATTGGGACAACACTATATATAAAAATAACATCTGGGAGAATGTCCTGTGAACAGAGGAGACCAAAAGAGAGATTTCTGGAAAAGCTCATCATTGAGCACCATTTGCAGAATGCCATTAGAGAAAAGAACACCATCTGAATTATGTGCAGAAGTGCTAATATTTCCAGTCGAATCAGATGCTCTAGAGGAGCTGTACATGAGGTTAATGATGCCACACCCAATGTGTGTTTCCCAAATGTCAGCTAGAAGTTAATAAATCCCCACAGCATTGAGCTGTGGAATAGTGGAATTGTAGTATCTCGAATGATTGAGAACTAACTGGCCTCACTAATGTTTTTGTGGCTGAATTTAGTTGCATCATCACAGCAATGTTACAGCAGTGTGAAGCCTTTCCTCAAGACTAGAGGCTGTTATTTCGGCAAAGGGACATAGTTTGAATTCATAGAAGAAACATTGGATATCCACATCCAGCCAGCTTTTCAGGAATCTTTTATAGATCACTCTAAATCAATTTAACAAATGACACTCTCACAATGTATAATCTAATATAATTATATAATGTAATACATCAAAATGCAGAAGCCCTGTGGATTTGGCTGTTTTCCCTGGATTAAAGTAACCTGTAATGCCTTTTCCAGTGAAATGATAAAGAAAGTATTCTACACAGAGTGTGCAGGCAATCCATTGGCAAAGGGTGTAACAAATGCGAATGCTACACTTTGTATGTAGCAATGTTCAGATTCATGTGCATAGATTTGTATCTCCCCAAGGACACATTCCTTTTTGAATACCATTCATCTCCCTTGGCTACCATTACAAACTGCCAACATAGAGAAGAGGGTTTGTAAAAACACACACTGTTGTGTATTTATTGTGTGTCAGCTGCATTAATAATTATTTTCGATGCACTGTTTTCCAAAATATTAGTTATTTAATAGTAGTTTGTAATCATCGCAGATGTGAATCTGCTTCCATGAAGGATATATAAAGTTTTACTGTGTGACAGTAGCCCTGGTTCCCAGATCAAAGATGCAGTGTAGAGATATGCTGTGCCTCCGACCCATCTATGCATAATGCATCTCTGTTCCAGCATGCAGGTCATGATAGACCTCCAGGGAAATTAGCTTGTGTTCTGGGGCTGCTGTTGCATGAGAGGATGTGGAACCACATTCCAGTATGACTCATTATTCTGGATTTTCATTATTTTTTTGTAATACCTACAGTAGAACTGTCATTATAGATTGTATAAATAATTTAGAAATCTAGCAGCTGTTTTGACATTAATGAGACAATCAGTTTTTAAAAAGTATCTTAAGTGAACAAAAGTGAACCATGTTAAGACTTCCAAAGATAGATAACACATCTAGGCCTTGTATACTGAAACATGTCCAAAGTTATTTTTCCAGCCTTGCTTCAATCCTTAGAATTAAAAAGGCTGTTTGTGTTTAAGACTATATATCCTATATATACACCATGCCTTTATATCTAAAAGATCTGTATTCTGATTGGCTGCCTGTTTTAAGTCTTGTTTAAAATACTCCTCTGAAATACTTTATACAACTTTGATGTGAATGGGTGGGGCTAAACTGCTTTAGGCTGAAAAGGCAGATGTTTGCACAAGCTTTTGTTTTATTTGGGGCTGTGTCATTCTCACATGATGGTGTAGTAGTGTGTGTTGCACAGGTATGACTGGATTGGATACAGCAGTGCTTAAACCCCTTAGTATCACTGCTGGACTGAGACTAGTCCATCAAACACTGATGAAGGACAAGAAGGTGTCCAACACAATCTGCAGAAACAGATTAGCTGTATGTCTCTGATTAATAGGTAGGATTGTGTAATAGAGTGGACTGTGAGTGGACACAGTGTCTAAATACTTCAGAATCACTGCTGTGTCTGATGCAATCATACCAGCGCAACACTCACTAACACTCCACCATGTCAGTGTCAGTGGAGTGCTGCACGCACTACACCCATCATCTACATAATACCTGCTCTGTGATGGTCTTATGGGGTCCTGAACATGAAAAAGAAGATGAAAGGAGACAAAGTAAGAGACGTTTGGGATATGGCTGTCTTTTTTCAGTCCTTCTGCCTGTCAGAGTGGAATATTTTCGTCTTAGAGCCCACTTTTTTCTGATGCACCAGGCAGATCTCAACAGAAATGGATTATGCATGGGGAAAGAGAAGCATTTCTAGCCACACTATGATTACCTTGTGCATTCAGCTGTACGAGATGGCACTAGGTGATCTGCCAGCACCACAGCATTTTCCTAAAATGGAAATAAAATCAGAAATGAAATGTGAATTCAATTTCAGTGAATATACATAACTCTTAACTCTGCTATCAAAGCTGAATTAGTGACTTATAACCTGCTTTTCTGTGCTCATGGGCTTTGTTTAATTGTTGCTCTTGACTAAAAGCCAGCTATGGCTACCGGGGCCGTGACTGTCGATCCAATCTCTACCTGCTTCCCACTGGAGAGACGGTTTATTTCATTGCATCTGTGGTAGTGCTGTACAATGTGGATGAGCAACTGCAAAGACACTACACTGGACACACCGATGACATCAAGTGGTATGTTACTATGAACATCAATAAAAATGTCCTGTTATTAAGATGTTCCAGATATACTCTAAGTATAAACAGCAGATGCCTTTTTTAAAAAGGCTCTATACAGAACCGTCTACATCAGACTTAAGCTAAACCAAGACCTGCATTCCTCACTTCTGTAACAGCAATGATGTGTTTGTGTTGTTTTCTGTGTAATTTATAAATAATTGTCTTGGAATTTAATAAATGTAATAGTACTAATATTTAATAATTATAAAAATAAATGTCACATACTTTAAGAAGCTACACATTCAAATGGTTCTTTGAGTTAGCCTTGGATCTATTTAGAACCATCAGCTTTACCGAATAACCTTTTGTTAAGAGTGAAGGACTGGGCAAAAGGGCAATGTAAGTGGATAAAGGAGTTAATGACATAGATAACACGATGTTAAGAAAAAGAAATGTATTGAGAATTGATAGTTCTAACTTAATTTAATTTATTCAACATATAATGTAAAATTTTATTGGATTGTTAAAATAATTTAATAATAAAGGGAATTGATAAGCTGTTAGGTGACAGTACAGCAAATCTCCCATTGCATATTTATATTTATCTAAATATTTCTTTATATATACAGTTTCTTTCTTGGCTACACAAGAAAATGCTAATACTAATCAATAATAAATATGCATTTCATGATTTCTTACAGGTATCTATAGCTTTATACTAGAGAAATGTAAATGCATTACGGCCCAGACATAACAAACATATAATTCTATGATAATGTGTCAATGTAGACTATTTCAATTGTAGCACTTATTGTTGTCTGAATCCCTGCTGTTGTTGGAATAGTCGTAGTCAGTGTTTGCTTTGCATCACTATGACTTTTTTTAATGGACTGTATAGATACAGTGTCGTTCTTTCTGTGATAATATTGCTAATTATTAGTCATGAAAATGTACACACAGCAAGGCAACAAGAAAACTGTTTATCCAGACTGAGGTTCTAATTGTAATCATTATAATTGCCTTCACTTCTGTACAGCTCTGTTGTGCCTGATGACTACTCATCATTTTCATTGTAAATAAGTAGCATGGCATGGGTGACATTAGATGTTCAAATGACAAAAAATAGCTAAAATATAACAGCTCCTATATCATCATATCAGTTTGCTATAAGACAATCTTTAATTGCATTGAAAAAGTGATTAATGTGAGTGTACTGAGTGTTTCAAATCTTTACATTTTCACATTAATAAGATTGTTTACTTACATTGCCAAATCTAAGTAAACTGAAAGGGAATGTTTTGTTTATTTAAATAATAAAATGCTTTGATGACCTATTTTTATTAAATGATAATGAAGATAGTTTTTGCATATACATTATTAACACCTTCAATTTCAATTACTTATTTTGTATTTTGTTTGTTACTTATGTAGTATTTTGTTAAAACATATTTAGATATATTGTGAATAGTTTAAAGATTTGGTGCTCTTTAACACGGGCAATTACTGAATGGTTAACATTTCTTGAATGTAACTATGTGAACACATTATTTTAATTAGCACAATGTCTTGATTACAAATGAAAATGAACAAATCACAATAACTATTCACAATTTTATTTTTTCAGAAAAAATATCATTTTTAATAATAATTGAAATTGCATTTCTTAACGCATATTCTACAGATAACAAAAATTAAGATATGACGGTGAACTGCAATATTTCCAGTTATTGAAGCCATTATCCGACACCCTTTCTTAGTGCTATTTCATCATCACTTATCTGACTTTTTTGCCTTGTTGTTCACTGTTGTTTACAACTGTCTTCGATCCTATTGCTCCTTGAAGCCTAGCTGTCCATCCTGATAAAATCACCATAGCAACAGGACAAGTGGCTGGCATGTCTTTGGATGGCAAGGTAAGAGATTGCACCCCATCAACGAAACATCTAACTAGGAATGACGCCTTTCATCTTATTGAATTCAAGCCCTAACCCTTTCAAAGAAAATCATAGATCTGGTGGAAAGCTGATGGAAAAAGTGTTCTGCTGACTGCTCTAGATAGTAGAAAATCTCAGGCCAAAGGTTTTGCAGTAAAATGTCATACTGAAAACTACACTACAGGTTCTAGCAAAATTTAACTGTACACTCTTTATTAGTGACAGTATTTTTTTTTCCCAGTGTTTATAATCATTTTTTTTACTTTAAATTTACTGATTCTATTTTAAAATGTATTTTAGGCATTTTAATTTATTTTTGTTTTTGGTTTTCCTTCTAAAAAGCCATTTTTTAGTTTTAATCAAAAATAATTTTAATCCCATCACCCTTTTTATCAGTATACATGTTGTATCATAGTTTACTTATGGATACTCAGTGTTAGTAAAAACACTACAAAGCAAACAAAACACAATTTCAGATTCCATTTAACTGTCATTCTGGCTTTAATGTTTTTCCTTCTACAGCTGCACAGTAATGGTTTTTGTATTTTGGCAGTATTTGGCCCCTCATGTGCGTGTTTGGGACTCTGTAAGTTTAAACACACTGCATGTACTTGGTGCTGGCTTCTTCGACAGGGCTCTTGTGTGCCTCTCCTTTTCCAAATCGGTAAGGGAGGGCTTCTGCATATCATATATCATAATTAGGCCTGCTTTATATGAGACTATAAACACATATTAATGCAACTTATTCACTAGATGGATGGTTTGTTCAGAAATGAAATGGTATAACTATACTTTTTTTGTTTTTATTAACCATTTAGAATGGAGGCAGCTGGTTGTGTGTAGTGGACGACTCCAATGACCATGTGCTTTCAGTATGGGACTGGCAGAGGGAAGACCGACTAGCTGAAGTCAAGGTTTGCAATGCACAAATCCCATTTACATAACCATACAGGCTTCTGTGCTGGAGGTGTGACATCAAATCAAACTGAAACATTGTCACAGTAAATAAAATATATACACAATAACATACACTATACATACTTTTGCACTCTTCAAAAATATAAAAATATAAATGATTAAATATCCATATGCTACACATAGTGAACATATCAGAAATATTCTGTTTTAGGCACTGTACTGTTTTGTAGTGTGTGGGGTGAAAGAGTGTATGGTGATGTGCATTATCACTGGGCTGTTAAGTCCAGTTCCAGTGCAATGTGCAGTGTGTGTTACTCTTAGGAATATTAAGACTGATATGGTTTAGTCTTTTATGTGGGTTATAAAGATTTGATAGCATGCTGTCAATATAGTTAGTTATTTATTTGTCATTCATTTCCTCAAGCTTCACTTTCCTTCCCTGTTGTTCCTTTTTATCACAGTGCTCGAACGAGTCCGTTTTTGCTACTGATTTCCATCCTACAGATGCTAACATAATTGTAACATGTGGGAAGTCCCATCTTTACTTCTGGTCACTAGAAAAAGGCGGTCTTGTGAAGAAACAGGGACTGTTTGAGGTAAGCCCACAAAATATTCCTGTGATTAATGCAAAGTTGACATTGTTTAATGGTAATATATTGGGTGTGCTGGAGAGCTCCGCTACATTATGTTACTATGGTGAAATAGTTTTTAATTATTAGTAAAAATCTAATATTTACAACACAGAGTAGAAGGCGTTTGAGAAAATGTAATCAACATAAACAGTCCATTGTTATTCTGCTTCAGGTCTGTTATTTTAACTATTTCAATGTCTCGCCGTGAGACAGCCCAGTATTTCCAGTTCCCATCCAATACCTAGTTTCCCTAATTAGTCCTACATTAAAATAAATCAGGTGAGCTGCTGGTGGAAATGTACAAATACAATGTCTGGAGTTCACAGAGAAGTCCTAATGGAGTTATATCCAGCATATCAAGATCTTTTCTGAGAACTACAATTTTTTTATTGTTTGTTTCCTTCATGTTAATTTTAATATAAAATAAGTTACAGAAAAACACTCAAACTACTGAGAGAAGTACATTGCCCTCCATAATTATTAGCACCCCTGGTTAAGATATGTTCTTAAGCTTCTAATAAAGTGAGTTTTAAAATAGTAAAATACAACCTATTCAGCAGGAAAAAATTATTACAATTACAATTATTAGCACCCCTGATGTTAATACTTTGTATTAACTAACACTTTTGCCAAGAAAACAGCACCTAATCTTCTTCTATAATGTTTCACAAGATGGGAGAATACAGTAAGAGGGATCTTTGACCATTCCTCTTTGCACTATCTCTCTAAACCATCCAGCGACCTGGGTCCTCTCCTCTGCACTCTCCTCTTCAGCTCACCCTACAGGTTTTCAATGGGGTTGAGGTCTGGGGACTGAGATGGCCATGGGAGGAGCTTGATTTTGTGTGTGGTGAATCATTTCTGTGCAGATTTGACCAAATAGAATAGAATAGAACTTTATTGATCCCTTGGAAGGGTTCCTTCAGGGAAATTAAGGAATATGTTTAGGGTAATCATCTCGCTGAAAGACTCAGTGACGACCGATCTTCAGCTTTCAGGCAGAAGCCACCAGATTTTGTTTTAAAATGTCCTGGTATTTCAAAGCATTCATGATGCCATGCATGCTAACAAGGTTCCCAGGGCCTTTGGAAGAGAAACAGACTCACAGCATCACTGATCCTCCCCCATATTTCACAGTGGGCATGAGGTGCTTTTCTGCATACTCAACTCCTGTGTTACACCAGACCCACTTAGAGCATTTGTTTCATCTGATCAAAGCACACGGTCCCAGTTGAATTTCCAGTACTGCTCAGCAAACTCCAAACGTTTGCATTTATGATTGTGAGTGAGAAAAGGTTTTTTCTGTGCAAGTCTCCCAAACAGCTTGTTGGCATGTAGATAGCGCCTGATGGTTGTTTTGGAGACTTTGTGACCCCAAGTAGCTACCATTTGTTGCAATTCTGTAACAGTGAGCTTTGGAGAATGTTTTATTTCTTATCATCCTCCTCACTGTGCATGGTGGCAAAATAAACTTGCATCCTCGTCTAGGCTTGTTTACCACTGTTCCAGTTGTTTTAAACTCTTAATAACTCTTAGACAGTAGACATGGTCAAGTGTAAGCGAGTGGCTATTTTCTTGTAACCGTTGCCTGATTTGTGAAGGCCAACACACATTTGCCTTACTTGAATGATATGTTCCTTTGTCTTTCCCAAGTTAAAGAGAAATGGCCTTTGTGTCGTGTCATATTTATAACCCAGGGAAACAGGAAGTTGTGAATTACTAATTAAATGTTCCTACATACTCTGACCAACTTCGTAAACTACTGAAGAATTGACAGAAATAATTTAATTACATTTAATTCCTAAGAATTGTTAGGGGTGCCAATAATTGTGGAACAGGTGATTTTATGAAGAATAATTATTTCTTAATCAGGGATTTTTTTCCCCCCTTAAAATTCACTTGAGTTAAAGGTTGGATTTTATTCTTTTTTCCATCGTTGTCCAATATTATTTAGAAAATACCTAGTTTATTAGTAATTTATTAGAAGTTAAAGAACACATCTTAACCAGGGGTGCCAAAAATTATGGAGGGCACTGTAAATAATTATTTTTCATAATAATTATTCTATTCTATTAAACTTCAATAAGTTTTCTTGAAGTACTGTGTATAGTATACACTCGCTGAGCAATTTATTAGAAAAAAACTGTATTACTACTGGTTACTACTGCAGATTTTTGGAGGTCACTTTTATTCTACTAATATCCACCTCTACCACATCTCTAAGGTGTCCTTTTGAAATCAGATCAGGTGACTGGGAAGACCACTGATGAACACTCAACTCATTATCAGTTTTCAACTTTTGCTTTGTGAGATGGAGCATCATCATGCTTGAAGTAGATTATTATTATGGTATTAACAGTGCCAAAATGTGCAGAGAATACTTTTAACCCAAGTTTGGGTTTATGGATTCACACTGAAGGCAAACTCTGACCTCACTCTCTGTGTCCCTCAGCAGAAATTAAGATTTATCAGGTCAGGTTACATTTTTCCAGTCTTCAACTGTCCAGTTTTGTTGAGCCTATGACCACTGCAGCCTCTGCTTTCTGTCTTGGCTGACAGATGTGGAATCTGACATTAAATAGCATGAACGGTTGAATTGGCATGCAAGTGTTCCTAATAAAGTGCTTGGTGAGTGTATCAAGACAAAATGTTTTATTGTTATAATCTGTGCAGAGGTATATATTGTGTGAACAAGCCTGTTGCATTTCTGTTTAAAAAAATAAAGCCATATTTATGTTTCTTGCAGAAACAAGAGAAGCCCAAGTTTGTCTTGTGTGTAACTTTTTCAGAAAACGGTGATGCCATCACTGGTGACTCCAGCGGAAATATACTTGTATGGGGCAAAGGTAAATAATTCAGTGACAGGCTGAATTGTGGTTGCCCTCAAAGTAATTCAATAAAACCACATTTCAAAGCCTGAATGTACCTTCTGTCATACAAAATAAATTATTGTTTGATGTTTAGTAAAATGGATTTTTGTTGATGCATCATGAATATTTCATAAACTCATTGTAAACTGGTTTATTCTAAGCACAGTCTGGCATTTGCTTTATAAATTGTTTGATGAAGCAGCTATACACACAAGACTTGATTTAAAGGTTGTACTTGTTTGTGTGCCTTTTAGACTCAATATCTCGAAAGTGTTTTGAAAGGCTTTCAGTCATTGTTGGGTGATGCTCTGCTGAGCAGTCCTCTGGAGTGGTGATGGTTTCTGACCTTGCAGAGAGTGAGGGTAATGCTGGCTAATGTGCTGCTCTGCTCTGTGTCTGTCTTGAAGGCTCTAATCGTATTAGTCTGGCCATTCAGGGGGCACACGATAGCAGCGTGTTTGCGCTGTGCATGTTGAGAAACGGCACCCTGGTTTCAGGGGGGAAGGACCGCAAGCTCACCTCTTGGGATGGAAATTACCAGAAAATTCAAACAGCGGAGGTGAGACAGTGTTATTATCAGATCAGGAAAATAATGTTAATGTATGGAATATTTAATGTGCAGATTGCAAAAAATGTACAAAAAAAGAGTAGTTTACAGCAGATGTTTACAAAGTTTTTAATGCCAAGATCTATTTGGCCTTATTAAACAAAATATTTGGTGGATTTAAAAAAATAAAAAATAAAGTATTCTTGAGAAAAGAACGAATGAAAAAGGCACAATATGTCACAGTGTGTTTTTAAAGTGCAGAATTGTTCACAGCTCTTCTCTTATAATGATGGATCCAGTTGTTATAGAATAAGAAAATCAAATAAGAAAATGTCACAATTTTGACACAATATTTGTGAAAACTGCAAAATATCTTCTTACCAATGTTTGGTAAACAAGGCCAATAGTATTTGACTCATTTGTCTTGATAAATTTCACCTAAACCTGTCAATTAAGTTTATTTTTTGAGGTGGCTCATCGGTTCAACACTTCAACACAGAAATGTACCATCCATCAAACAGAGACAGAACATTGTTGTTGTTTCTAATAGCTTGCATTGCTTGTTGTTAAGACACAATCTGTCTATTCGTTTTCTACAGACTTGTTACCCATTATAGTTCCTGTGGATCATTAGTCTTCGCTATTACTTGTGGCTTGTTTAATAGCCTGCTCTTTTGGTTGCTAGTATATCATCAAGCAAGGCTGCCTGATTTTAACAGAGATGCATGAGCGGTGCCATTATCATGTGACACTGGCACTAATAAAGTATCTCTCAATTAATCACATTGCAAGGTCAGAACTAACGGTGGTATAATATTATATTATATAATTATATATATTATAATATAATATTATATTATATTATCAGAATACACAACACACCATGATTAACATATGTAGGCCTGCAGTCTTACACCCTTATTTGATCTGCATGTACATTTGATCCACTCATCACTAATGTTTACTGTGAACACATTTAGATATTTCAGTGTTATTAAGACATGTCTACTCGTATGTTGCCAGTTATAGAGTTTTATTTTCCTCATGGCCTCCCCACCAACAAAAAAAATCATTAAACAGAAGAGTATCACACAAAACATTCCCTCTATCAGTCACTGTATCCCCCTTTTCCCTAAACATTTGTTAAATCTAGTCCGTATATAATATGGGCTGTGGACCATGGATTCAAATGATGATGAACAAATAATGATCAGATTTTTTGTATTTATTATTTATGTGCTCAGTCAGTTATGTTCATGTATTTACTGGCCATTTAGGTTCCTGAAGTGTATGGGCCTATTCGCACAGTCGCTGAAGGACGGGGAGAGACTGTTCTCATTGGAACGACCAAAAACTTTGTCTTGCAAGGCAGTCTGGATGGGGAATTTAGTCCCATCACCCAGGTGGGAACAACAGACATGTTTATAGATATTTTGAATCTCTGCATAATAAGAGTGTCTCTACTGTTCAGGGGAGGATTTCTACTTGATTGTGGAGCATTGTTGTGAGGATTTGATTGCATGTAGCAATAAGTGTGTTAGTGAGGTCAGGATGTTGGATAATCTCGCCGTTAACAACCGAACTCATCTAAAAAGTACTGAATAGAGCAATATAACACAGTTTCACTGCTCCACAACTCAGTGCTTGGGGGTTATACACCCCTGTAGCCCACATGTGGCATTGAAGCATGGTGCCAATATATTTATGCTCCAGTGAGTCCTATTTTATTAGCAATACTTCTCTACAGGGTCTAGACAAGCTGTGTGTGCATTTGTACGTGGGTCAGCAATGGGTGTAATTGGAGGTAGGTGAATCCAAAAAGGGTGTCCACAAACATTTGGACATTGTGTATAAATGTTAATATTTATATACAGGCTGCCCTGAAGTGTTCCATCACATTCCAACAGCAGTCTGGAGTGAAACACTCCTCACAACTTCAGTGTTAGTTAACAAGGTTAAACTGCTGTAAGCTAAGAAAGCAGATATACTGTATGTAAACATTCTGGTTGTTGTGACATCACAAAAACAATAATAAAATATTAGCGAAATGCCTCAAAGACTTATGGGGCCATTTAGGTGTAGATTTCAAGAAGTTGTGAAGCGATGCCAACCTGACTCAAAGCCTTTCACATTCTAGTGCACCTGAATTTTTTTTTTGTTCATAATTTCATTCTAAAAGGTAAACTGTCATATATTTGATAATTGTTGCATTTAAAGTGACATATTTCAGGCATACGTGATTTGTAATTTATTAAAACCTAAACATTATGTATGAATGTAATAATATCACCACACCATGTGGGAGACTGGAGTCCGATTCCCAGTGTGGACAACTATGCTGTGCTACAACAATAAGAGTCCTTGGGCAAGAATCCTAACACTACTCTGGCTCACCTCTGTAATATGAATAACCTTTGTAAGTCGCTCTGGATAAGAGCATCTGCTTAATGGCATAAATGTAAATGTAAATGTTCAATAGTAAAACTAAAACAGTTAAAATACTTCAAAAATGTAATGAATATAATGTAATGAATATAAAATGATATATTTTTTAATCAAATGACAAACACTAAAAAACTTTTCATTATCTTCCAGATGTTTGAGATGAACTATTATCACTATATTAATTATGCTTAAGATAAATGGATGATCTAGCCATAAACTCAAGTGTAGAGTTTATGTGTAGATCTTTTTTTGTAGTTAAGAGCGAGGCTAAATCTGTCTCTTGGCCTCTTGAGTGATGAGCTTTGTGTTTTCAGGGTCATACAGATGAGTTATGGGGCTTGGCTGTTCACCCACTGAAGCACCAGTACATCACCTGTGGCCATGACAAACTGGTCTGTTTGTGGGACTCTGACACACATCAGCCTCTCTGGACCAAGACGATAGAGGTGAGCTGTGCGTTCTGGACACATCACTTGGGTGGGATCAACTCCATGAAGATAAGCCAGCTGTCTTTCTGTACTACTAGTCAATTTTCAGAATGCTTTATCTTTATAAAGCCTCTAATAGACTGCAGGTGGGAATATGCCTGAGATGAGTTGGGCAGGGCAGAGTGTGTCTGATTAAGGCGTGTATGTGTGTGTTTTCTCTGTGGAAAGGATGCAGCTCAGTCAGCTGGGTTCCATCCCTCTGGGGCGACGGTTGCCATAGGAACACAGACAGGCAGGTAAGAGAATCTCTCACTTCTCATCAGAAGGGTCTCTGACATGTCATTAACATTCTGGGTAAAGTCTAATCGTCCGATACGTGGATGACCTCAAACAGCTAATTATTATGCAAATGTAATGCACCAGCACATGGTGCTTATACAGAACCATTGTTCATCTCTCTTTGTCATTTTTATTATTCATGAAGTCATCATCATCATCAATATATCAAAAATACATTAAAATAAAACAGCCTGTTCATTCTGCTCTAATTCATATGCTTCATTCTCCTGTTATGAATGTACAGGTGGTTTGTTCTGGACACGGAATCCAAGGATCTAGTCACGGTACACACGGATGGGAATGAGCAGCTCTCAGTTATGCATTTTGCTCCAGGTTAGTGCTCTTCTGACAGCTGCTTTAATCATTTCCATTATTATTTTAATGTCAAAATACAGACAGAAGCACGATGAATGAAGGACTCAGGTATTAAGCTTGATTAAACATTTTTCCTCCAGATGGCAACTTCCTTGCTATCGGATCACATGACAATTATATCTACGTCTATGCTGTGGCTGAAAATGGCAAGAAGTACAGCAGAGTGGGAAAGTGCTCAGTAAGATCCTGTTTTACTGTTCAAACTGACAACACACCTGAAATAGCCTTCAAAGTGAAGCATCTGCCATATGACTTGTTGATTTTGTTTTATAAAAAAAAAAAAAAAGAAATTTGCAGTTTATTTACATGATCACGATAAATAGCACAATATTCCTAATGGTTGATGTATTTAACTAGATTTAACTAATTATTATCCTTTAATCATTTTATTTCCATGCTGTCAAACAAAAACTTGTATCTCAAAACAAAAAGAACCCTTAACTTTCATGTAAATTTTGATGATCTCATTTTCTGTTGTTATTGTAGGGCCACTCCAGTTTCATCACACATTTAGACTGGTCTATCGACTCTCAGTACCTGGTGTCCAACTCTGGAGACTATGAAATACTTTACTGTGAGTATGTCTAGAAAAGTATGTCTAAAAAAAGGGAAGATAGTTGATGGTATTTGTATGACTCCATTTCCATTTAAGTCATTATTATGTAGTAGATAATTGTAGTGTTGGCAGTCTTAATAAAAGGGCTCTAATTAGTGTACCATGGTGTGCTTTCTCAGCTTGGTAATTGGATCCCAGTCAACCAGGAGAATACAGTGTTTTACCCACTGCACTACTCAAACCGTCATGGACAACAGCAATTTTAATTTGTTGGCAAAAAATGTGATAAAATGTAAATGTTGTAGAAATGACATCATTCATTCTCCAGGTCATATGATCCATATATGGAAACTAATAATAATTCGGATGAAATTATTATTCGGATGAACCCAAAGTTTTTTTTTCCGAATAAGGCTCAAAACAGGATAGTCTGTCAGAACAGAGGCCTTATGATCTTTTCCACATTTTTTAATGCTACACCCACAAACTTAAATGTATTTGGTTGTGATTTTACATGATAGACCAACACATAATAGCAAGAAAGTGGAAAGAAACTCACCCTGAACACACCATCCCCACCGTGAAACATGGTTAGAGGTGATGGGACGAAGGATGGAGCTAAATACAATCTATTAGAGGCTGCAAAAGACTTGGGACTGGAGTGGAGGTTCACTTTCCAGCAGAACAATTACTTTTCGATAGATATACAATGGATATAATTCATATCAAAGCATATTTGTGTCAGAATAGCCCAGGCATTGTCCAAACCTATTGATCATCGGTTGCAAGACTTGAAATTCCCACACTTTATTTCCTGCTGTCCATAGACCATCTATACTGGTTAGAGTTTTTCCTCCACACATTTCAAACACAAGCTCTCAGTGATTATATAAATAAAGTGCCTGTAGTTATCTCGTGACTCCAGAAAAGAAGAGGGATATTTTAAATGATATACAGAACTAAACTTAACTATGACATACAGTATTTAAGCTGTGTTTCCAGAGTGTAGCTCTGTTTTGACCAGTATGATTGCTGTTGATCTTTTGGCTGGTGATTGTGATAAAAGGTAATGTTGAAACCTGCTGATGGAAGATTTTTCACTGTTGCAAATACACAAATACCTATTTTTACCTGTTTTTCAAGGGATCCCCTCTGTGTGTAAACAAGTGGTGAGTGTGGAGACCACTCGAGATATCCAGTGGGCCAGCTTCACCTGTACACTGAGCTTTCATGTGTTTGGTAAGGCACAAGCTATTACAAAAACAAATTATAATCTTATTATTTTATATACAAATATTTATATAAGCATAAAAAGTGCATATATTTCAAACACTGGGCCAGTTTCTGTGGTAGGTTTTGACTGCGTGCGTGTGTATGCACGTGTGTGTTCTGTCTCAGGGTTATGGCCAGATGGATCAGATGGGACGGACATCAATGCCGTGTGCAGATCCAATGAGAAGAGGCTGCTCGCCACCGGAGATGATTTTGGAAAAGTTCATCTCTTCTCGTTCCCCTGCTCTCAGTCCAGAGTAAGCAGTCTGCACTTATTCCCTCAAACAAAGGAACATGTTTAGGATTCTTTTTGGAATATATCTGATGCAACAATGCAGGAGTGGAGAACTGAGGACTGGAGTCCAGCATAGGTTGTTGATTTCCCTGCTCTAACACATATCCTAAACCTAGTATTTGACAGATGTTGATCAGGTGTGCTTGAGTAGGAAAAGGGCCAGATTGTACAGGAGTCCAGCCCTCCAAGACCAGAGTTCCCCAAAACTAAACAACTAATAGACCTGACCACACCTATGAATTTGAAGCCGCTGTTGGAAGATTGGGATGAACACTGGTAGAAATCCCTTTCTGATGAGAAATTGTGGCGCACAGATCAGTTTATGTTAAAATATCTAATACTTTATTCAAATAACTTTACAACATTTGTTCAGGGATCCTACATAGTTCTGGCCATTGTGCCTGCTTCCTGAACTAGTGCACAGCTGCAGAAACCCATGGTCAACCTTTCAGTTTTTACCATATCTGACTAAAACTGCAACATTTTAAGCAATACTTACAGTATTATTTTGGTTTTGTACAATTTAAGAGTGAAAAAGAAAGGAGAACCTTGCAAAAGTATGGGAACCCTAGGAGATTTGAGTGTGCAGATCATTTTAACCAAGGTCTCAGACCCTAATTAGCCTGTTAGAGTTATGGCTTGTTCACAGGAAAGGCCAGGTGACACAAATTTCAAAGTGTTGTAAATACTCAGACTCCTTTAACCTTGTCCCATAAAAAAGCAGCCATGGGTCCATGGGTTCTTTTAAGCAGCTACCTAGTACTCTGAAAATGAAAATAGTTGAGGCCCACAAAGTGGGAGAAGAATGAAAAGTGAGGAAAGGCGAAAGTGAGTTTTCAGCTTTCCAATTCCTCAGTTCAAAATGTAATTAAGAAATGGCAGCTAACAGGAACAGTGGTGGTCAAGATAAGGTCTGGAAGATCAAGAATTTCAGAGAAAGCTACTCATAGGATTGGTAGAAAGGCAAATAAGAACCACTTGACTGCAAAAGATCTTCAGGAAGATTTATCAGATTCTGGAGTTGTGGTACATTGTTCTACACTTCAGAGACACCTGACTTTCTCAGAAGAGTCATCATAAGAAAATCTCTACAAAATTCAGTGGCAGAATGTCTCTAAACCTAGATCTTTTTGGTTGCAATGAGCAAAGGGCACATAATTTCATGAAAAGAGTACTTCTCCAACCATTAAATGTGGAGGTGGATTAATCATACTTTGGGGTTGTGATGCAGCCAAAGGCAAGGCGAATGTTTCAGTGCAAAGCTGAAGTTGAAATGAGGATGGCTTCTACAAATGCACAATGATGCTAAATACCTCAAAATCCACAACAACCTACCACAAAAGGCCCAGGCTAACGTTTTTAACATGGAAAAGAAATGGGAACCACTGATTTGGAATAAATCATCTAACGCTCTCCATCATTCATTCACTTCCTTTCTTCCTTTTATGCTCTCTCTCCACAGGCTCCCAGCCATGTCTACAGTGGCCACAGCAGTCATGTGACCAATGTCAACTTCCTTTTCGATGACAGCCACCTGGTGTCCACCGGGGGAAAGGACATGAGCATCATGCAGTGGAGAGTGGTGTAAATGACTACTGACAGAAAGACCACGTGAAAGAAAGAAGCAGGACTATTCCAATTTCTCTTTCTTTGGGATCAAGGATGGGAACTAAATAGAGACATACTGTAATGCGATAAGGTCAAGGTGACACTTATTGATTTTAATTACTTTTATTCGCTTTTCGCACTACTCAGGACCCCAGCATTTGAAATAAAGAGATGACTGTCTCCCAACCTGCCTGGCTTTGAGGAGAAAACAGTGCAGTGCCGAACTCAACTCACCCCTTTACTCATGTTCTCTAGAAGAGATGTTATGAGATGTGATGCCAAAGCAAAATTAACTCTTGACTCGTCACAAGGAAGCTTAAAGGTGTTGTGGTTGACAGTGGTTTATGGCCCCATCGTCTGGCCTCAGTAGGTATTGCAGCCACTCCTGGGTGATTGAATTTCAGTTTGAATTCATGATTTCCTCAAAACTATTGTTTTTGTTTTTTGAACAAGGTGTTTGATATCAATTACCAGTCTTCTTTTTGAAGAATCTTTTGGAAGGTGAAAAAGCATGTTTTCACCAAATATAGCAACAGCACTGTGCGATCAAAATGATCTCCACTTGTATCACCATGATCAGCTTATCAACTATGTCTTTTTAAAATAATATTATGACGCACCACAGCCAACAATGTCTATTTGAGGTACAATAATCCTTGATTAGAGCCTGTACCTCTAAGCATCATAATTCACTGCAATTTTATGTAACTGTTGAGTATTATGTAATTAATTTCTACATCTCCCATAGAGAGCCATCATCAAGCTCAAATGGACATCATTTGATATCCAGGATAGATTAAACAACATTAACATGTATTTTCTTTTTTAATCAGTGCCATTGAGTCTAATAATGTAATTATTTTAAACTACTCTGTGTCAGACTGTCTCTCTATAGCCTAACGACCATATTCATGCTTGAGTCCTTTTTGCACTGAAAGAGAAGGTGTGTGAAACTCATCAGGGTTTTTTAATGACTGTAGTTGGTATATTAAAACTGTCTAAGCATGCACCAGCTTGGTTGTCATTTGTTCATGTTACCACTGACATATCGTAAAAATCTCAACTCTGATGAAGTATTACATGCTCTTAACATTCATAATTAAATTTAACTAAATGAGCTGAAGTTTGCTATAGCATGGAGTGAATTAATAGCCATGGTGATATGGATGGTTTACTGCGCACTATCATCACAGAAATGCAAGCTCAACCAGCAGACAAAAATCAACACAAAATAAAATTCTGTACAATAGAGAGCAAAACTGCAGTAAAGATGGGAGGACGGCCTTGACTATATCAAAGGTATAACATCCTTTTGCCTAAAACTGCAGAAGATTATGGATCCCGATTTATTTGTCATTAAGTAGCAAGAATATACAAACCATGTGAAATCTACATTAATTATAGCAGTTGATTAATGTTATTTTCTTGTGACTGCCTATGTAACCATAGCTCTTCTGCCCCTGGCTGCATGTATACCCCTGGGTTAACACTCACTATTGCTGTCATAAAACTCATCATTTCTATGATAAGTAATAAAATATCCCCTCGAACCTGGCAATTCTTTGTTTAAGATTAAATTTGATCAGTCCTGCTATTCTTTACTTTGTCTGATCATAATGTGAGCAAAACATTTTTGGACTAACATTTAAACAAAAAGTTTTATTAAATATATCATGCTGATGATACTTAGACCTTGGTTCCTCAAAAGCATCTAAGCACAAAGATAAATCTTTAATGGTTGAGCAAGCAAAACGCCTAACACTCTCTTCCTCTTCATCTTGACACTAACAGGCTCTTGGCAACCTTGGCCTAGCAAGATTTAATTTGCATAATACTAATTACTAGCTATTATTTAGAAAGGTTTTCTCATGCTTAGAGAACTACAGTAAGGTTATAAAGGCATAAAATTAAAAAAACCCATTACATCCTTGGCCTTCAAGGTCCAACACCCTCTGAAACCATTGTGTCAGTTTCTAACTTTGTCAGGGCTTTGAAGCAAAGAGAACAAATGTAAAAGCTTAGATACCTTCTTCATCTTCATCTTCATATCCTCTTAGTCCAATTCACAGGCAACACCGCAAGTAAAGAGGCCCAGGAATCCCTATCCCCATCCACTTCCCCCAGCTCCTGGGCCAGCTAGGAGATGTAATACCCCCAGTTGGTCTTTGGTTTTCTGATTAAAAAACACTGTATTGTGCCAGAGACTATTCTATATTTTTTCACCAGTCGTAACATTAAAAAAATGTAACAATGTTGGTGCCATTCAGGCAAAAGACCGTTAGTGGTTTGGTATTGATGTTGGCTGATACAACTGTACAGCTTCTCCAGGGAATCCCACTTAAAATATTTAAAGTAGCGGAATATGTCTCAGAGTGTAACTTGGATAATCTCACTTTCCATATTTTTGTTCATAATGGGATGGGTTTTCTATTGTATTAAATAAATGTAGTGAGAACAAAATGTTTCATACAAGGACATTAATTAATAACACAAGGGAAGATTTGCCACAAATCTATAAAATGTGTTTAGTATCTAGTTATTAATCAGTTATGTTGACCTTTGATCGGTTTGCATTTTTCTGATTTAAACAACACTTCAGATTCTTCAATTAAAGGAACTTTAATGCATGAATTTAATCATAACCAGTGATTTTCCAATTTTTAACGTATTAAAACATCACTGCTAATGATCGACTCTGAAATGTACCTGTACCAATAAAATGATATAAAGTGATCAACTGATAAAAAGGTACAATCTACGTTTTCATAATAACCTAAAAGGACATCATATTATGTATACTCATACAGTGTATTCAAATATAATTACCTGTAACTTTATACTACCATCCTCAACATTACTGTTATTACCAAAATAGCCCATGATTTCTGTAAGGAAATGATCATATAAAAGGAAACAAAGACTGATGGGGGAGCATTTTGCTGTCTGAGAAATTGGGTAATGTAATCAGGGAGTAGATTTACTCACCATCACTCACCATGGGTTGTTTACAGGTACACTTGTGTTCCTCAGGGTGCAAATAATATAAATGTATCTTTAAAAGTACTAATTGGACCACCATCTTTCCAGAGAACACAGTTCCACTGCTCCACAGCTCAGTGCTGGTGGTCGTTATACCCCTCTATCCCACACCTGGCATTAGACATGGTGCCAATTGTTCATATTCACACCCTATTTCTATTCATACCCACACAGGTCAGGCCTTTCCTGGACTCTCTGCAGTTTGCTTATCAACAGCAGGTTGGTGTGGATGATGCAGTAATCTACCTATTGCAGAAGGACCAGAAAAATACCACAGTGAGAATCACTTTCTTTGACTTCCTGAGTGCATTTAATACTATGCAGACCCTCATGCTTGGGGAGAAGATGGATAAAATGCATGTGGTCCATGATAGCCTCTGTTCTGGACTACCTGCCTCATAGGTGCCAGTTTGTCTGTTGTGTCTGATGTTCTGGTCTGTAACACTCTAACCACCTCAGGGAACTGTTCTCTCCACCTTCCTCTTCACCCTGTACACCACAGACTTCCAGGTCAGACCTCTGCCAATGTCAGAAAACCAGAGGTGGATGGGTGCATCAGAGATGGACAAGAAAGCGAATACAGAGGTCTTTTCTTTGTGGAGAAACATCTGCTCCTTAATTCAGTAGAATTACATTAAATTAGCATTACATTACACTCAGTGTAAAAAAGAAGCTTCTCTCATCAGTCCCTGTAATTCAGTAGAATCACTGTAAACTAGAGCTCCTCTGGTCAGTCACTGTATTTCAGTAGAATCATTGTAAACAGAAGCTGCTCTCATCAGAACATAATTCAATATGTGGAAACATAATTTGGTAGAGTCAGTGTAAACAGATAATGCTTTTGTTGGTTACTATAATTCAGTAGACCCAGTGTACACAGAAGCATCTCTTGTCACTCGCTGTACTTAAATAGTACACAGAAGCCCTTTTTGTCCATCGTTATATATCAGCAGAATTAGTGTAAACAGATAGTCCTCTTTTTGGGTTCTATTATTCAATAGAAATGGTGTAAACAGAAGCTCCTCTCATCAGTCGCTGTAATTCAGTAGAAATGGTGTACACAGAATTTCTTCTTGTCAGTTGCTATATATCAGTAGAATCAGTGTAAACAGATACTCTTCTTGTTGGTTACAATAATTGAGTTAGAATGGGTGCAAAAAGAAGCTCCTCTTATCAGTCGCTGGAATTAAGTAGAATTAGTGTAAGCAGAAACTCTTCTTGTCAGTTGCTGAAATTCAGTAGAATCAGTGTAAACAGAATTAAATCGGTGCAAACAGAATTCAGTAGAATCGTTGTAAACCGAAGCTCCTCTCATCGGTTGCTGAAATTCAGTAGAATCAGTGTAAACAGAATTAAACTGGTGCAAACAGAATTCAATAGAATCGGTGTAAACAGAAGCTCCTGTCATCAGTCGCTATAATTGAATAGAATCAGTTTAAATAGAATTAAATTATTGCAAACAGAATTCATCAGAATTTGTGTAATTCAGAATAATTGGTGTAAACAGTGCAAACAGAATTCAGTAGAATCGTTGTAAACACATACTTCTCTTGATGTTAGAATAATTGAGTAGAACCAATGTACGCAGAAGCTCCTCTTGTCACTCGCTGTAATTCAGAAGAAACGGTGCAAACAGAAAATCCTCTCATCAGTCACTGCAATTCAGTACAATTGTTGCAAACAGAAGCTCCTCTCATTATTCGCTGTATATCTGAAAAACTGGTGGAAACAGAAGTTCCTGTCGTCAGTCATTGAAATTGAGCAGAACTAGTGTAAACAGAAGCTCCTCTTCTCAGTTGCTGTAATTTAGTAGAATCGGAGTAAAAAAAAAGGTCATCTCATTAGTTGCTGTAATTCAGTAGAATTGGTGTAAACAGAAGATCCTCTCGTCAGTCAATATAATTCAGTAGAAACAGTTTACACAGAAGCTCCTCTTGTCAGTTGCTATAAATTAGCAAAACTGTTTAACCCAGAAGCTCCTTTCTTAAGTCGTTGTAATTCAGAAGAATCAGTGTACACAGAAACCCTTCTAATCATTCATTGCAAAACAGTCCAATGGGTGTACTCAGAAGCTCCTTTCTTCAGTTAAATGACAAGAGTAGAATTTGGTAGAATGGGATAAATACAAGCTCCTCTAATCGGTCACTGCAATTCAGTACAATCAGTGTAAACAGTTGCTTAAATACAGTAGAACTGCTGTAAACAGAAGCTCCTCTCGTCAGTTGCTGTAATTCAGTAGAATCAGTGTAAACAAAAGCTTCTCTCATCAGTTGCCATAATTCAGTAGAATCTGTGTAAGAAGAAACTCCTCTAATCAGTCACTGCAATTCAGTACAATCAGTGTAAACAGTAGCTCCTCTTGTCAGTCACTAGAATTAGAATCAGTGTAAACACAAGCGCCTCTCATCAGTCACTGTAACTCAGTAGAATAGGAGTAAACAGAAACTCCTCTCATTCAACAGAATAGGTGTAGGTGTCAGAATAGGTGAGCTATAGACCAGTATCACTACCCTCTTTCCTCTAAAAATCCTTGAACATTCTGTCTATAATCAGCTATCTTGCTTTCTCAACCAAAACAATTTACACGACCAAACCAATCTGGCTTGCAAACCGACACACTCAACAGAAAAACTGCTCTCATTGCTGTCACTGAAAAACTCCATGTTGCAAGATCAGCATGTCATCAACATCTCATCTGTCGTAATTCTCCTCTGCAGCCTTTGACACAGTAGACCACAAGATCCTCCTGTCAGTCCTGGGTAGCCTTGGAATCACCGGTTCTACATTGCAATGGTTTGCATCATACCTGGAAGAGCGTTCTTACTAGGTCACATGGCAGGGAGCCACATCAGCTCCATGCAGGCTCTCCACTGATGTTCTACAAGGCTCAGTCCTTGGTCCTCTTCTCTTTTCCCTCTACACTACCTCTCTTTGTAAAGAAATATCTTCTCATGGTTTTACTTACCATTGCTATGCTGATGACACTCAACTCATCCTTACTTTCCCACCTTCCTACACCCAGGTCACATCTTGTATCTCAGCTTGCCTCTCTGATGTCTCATCATGGATGGAAGTCCATCACCTCAAACTCAACCGCAGCAAGACTGAACTACTATTCATTCCTGGAACCACTGGTCTTCATCCTGATGTAATTGTGGATGACCAGTTTTTGTTCTCAGCTTATGTTGCAATCCTGACTGAATCATACAGATTTCTCCTTTACAACATCAGGAGAATTTGACCTTTTCTGTCTATAGAGGTCACTCAGGTGCTTGTTCAGTCTCTTGTCATTTCAAGACAAGAAAACTGCAACACCCTTCTAGCTGGCCTTCCTATGTGGACCATCAGACCATTGCAACTAATCCAGACTGCAGCAGCGTGGCTCCTCTTCAATGTTCCTAAATTCAGTCATGTAACTTCTCTGCTGAGTTCCCTTCAAAACCTTGATGCTGGCCTACAAAGCCAAAAATTGACCAACACCTCTGTACATGATGGCAATGGTCAAAACTTGAACTGTACCAAGAGCCCTTCGCGCTTCAAGTACAGAATGGCTTGACCCACCATCTCTCAAGACACAAGGAAAACATGCATCCAGACTGTTTTCTGTTCTGGCACCAAACTGGTGGAATGAACTTCCCCTGGATGTCCGAACAGCTGAGTCCCTCACTGTCTTCAAACACAGACTGAAGACTCATCTGTTTCAGGAGTATTTAACTCCATAAAGACATTTGTTTTCAACAGGATCTAAGTGTGAGGAATATCTAGATTCTAGCCTTGTCTACTAGCTAAGGAAATTTTCTGAGTGAACAGCAAAGCACTTATGTAAGTTGCTCTGGATAAGGGTGTCTGCTAAATGCTGTAAATGTAAATGTAGGTGTAAATAGAAAACTCCTTTCGTCAGTCACTGCCATTATGTAGAATCAGTGTAAAAATGTGTCGTTATAATTCAGCAGAATCTGTGTAAGAAGAAACTCCTCTAATCAGTCACTATAATTCAGAAGAATCAGTGTAAACAGAAGCTCCTCTAGTCAGTAGCTGAAATTCTATAGAATCAGTGTAAACAAAAGTGTCTTTCGTCAGTCGATACAATTCAGTACAATCGGTGCAAATGGAAGCTCCTCCAGTCAGTCACTGTAATTCATTAGAACCACTGGAAACAGAAGTTCCTCTTGTCACACACGGCAATTCAGTTGAATCAATGTAAACTGAAGCTCGTCCTGTCAATCTCTGAAATTCAGTAGAATCAGTGTAATCAAAAGCTCCTCTCATCAGTTGCTGTAATTCAGTAGAATCAGTGTAAACAGAAGCTTCTGCTGGTTTTTACCTCACTGTGCTTTGGATTCTGCATTACATTACGGTATACTACTCTATATATACTATAATACAGGTCTTATATCACAGGACAGAGGGGTTTATAGAGAATAGCAGCCCTGTCTCTGCAGAATCAAATAGAAATAATTTACATTTACATATGCATTTATGGCATTTAGCAGACGTGGTACTAATTTGACGTGGTATCTGTGTCAACTTGGAAATTATTATTATTGCTCAATAGAATTGTTACACTTGCAGAAGCTGCTTAGTGGTTCCTAAGTTTATACGTAGACTAATAGCTATGTGTTTGACTTCAACATCGAGATTCTTGTCAATAACTACAACTAAAAACATGCCTTTATTGGGACTAACTTTGCCTCGGCCTGCAGAAGCTGTGGGTTCTGTCGTATTTCTTTTGGCCTGCAAGCCAGTGTCGCTACTTCAGCCACACGCATGCATGAAATTGGGGTTTGGAGCTCCTGGTGGACCATTGAAAGGAGGGTGTGGTTCTGTTGTTGAATTCAGAAATACTCAGTCGTTTTCTATAATCGTGCTCATCTTTAATCAGGTTCTGACTGGTGGCCTGGTCCTGCATTTGCAGTTCCCGGCACTGGCCAGCAGAGGGCGGTGTTTCACACACTGTATTTAGATATCGCTCCCTTCTCGCTGCTCACATCACGAGGGAGGAAAAATGGCATCTCCTGTGCGCGATCGCCCCTCGCAAAAATCCAGAGCGATGTTCGTCTGATCATGGAACTGGATTTAGTCCCACATGAGCAGAAATCGCCACGTGTGATCGTCCGTCATCCGGCCGAGGGTCTTAGAGAGCTGCGCTGCGCCCCGTCCGCGGAGCGGCACCGCATCGCTTCAGGAGTCTGATAGAGTCCGCACCTTCTGTCGGCGAGCTCTGCCTTTATTCCCCCACAGCAGCCGGACTGAAGGTGGACGCGCCGCTGATTCTCAGACAGACAGACAGACAGACAGACAGAGAGAGAGAGAGAGAGAGAGAGAGAGAGAGAGAGAGAGAGAGAGAGAGAGAGAGCAGCAGCACCGGGGCTTCGTGAATTCATTCATTCATTCATTCGGGTGGATAAAGCGAGATGAGGTAAGCAGGAGTGAAACGGGGATGGAGGTATTTATGAAACCCTGCACCGTTAGACTCAGGACCCCCAGTCTGAGGGCAGATTTCTCTCCCTCTCTCTCTACTCACTTTGTCTCTCTCTCTCCTCTCTCTCTCTCTCTACCTCTCTCTCCTCCCTGTCTCTCTCCCTCCTCCTCCCTCTCTCAGTCTCTCTGTCTCTCTCCTCCTCTGCCTCTCTCTCTCCCCTCTTTCTCTCTCTCTCTCTCTCTCTGTCTCCCTCTCTCTCTCTCTCCTCCATCTCCCCTCTCTCCTCTCTCTCTCTCTCTCACTCTCTCTCTCCTCTGTCTCTCCTCCTCCTCTCTCAGTCTCTGTCTCTCCTCCTCTGCCCTCTCTCTCCTCTCTCTCTCTCTCTCTTCTCCCTCTCTCTCTCTCTCTCTCTCTCTCTCTCTCTCTCTCTCTCTCTCTCTGGGCCTGATCCCACCCTGGTCACCTGTCCTTTCTGTTGTGCTGAAATGCTGATGGAGGTTCACGTCACACAGATAATCGAGCTTCAGCAGAAGCTCAGTCATGTTGAAACGCACCACAGGCTGGTTTCACTCAGGTCCGCTCTCGGTTTATCAAGGATGGAGTGAGAGAGGAGAGGGACTGGTCAGCTCAGCCCCTCACTGGGATCTGGACTGGGATTCTGATGTTTTGACTGGAAAGGCAGGATGTAAATGACGCAGTCTTCCTGACACCACACACACAGATGTTCAGCACATGCTGATGGTCCCCTGGACCACCATTCTCAGCTCGCAGGGATGTGCTGTGCATTGTGGTCTTACTGGTGCTGACGATATCTGCATATCTCTGTACAGCTTTCCAGTTTTCCTCTTCTGCCTTTCTGTGAGAATAACCAGTAACTCCACACCCAGTTTGAACCACTGTGGTCTCAGTCAGTATCTGATTATCCAACACAGATTTGATACACTAACATCAGGACTCAGCAGAAGAGGAACATCAGGCCAGAATGCAGATCAGAACTACGACAGGGTGGTTTCACAGTTATTTATTCATTCATGTCTTTTATTTATTATTATTATTATTATTATTATTATTATTATTATTATTATTTAATTGTCTTAGTGTTGATTTTTGGTCTTGGCCTTGGTCTTGACTCACTTGCGGCATGGTGGTCTTGGTGGTCTTGGTGGTCTTGGGTTCATGGTCTTGGTTTTGACATGGTGTTTTCCTGTATTGGTCTTGGTTTTGACATGGTCCTTTATTGTACTGGTCTCTTCCCTTCCCCTCCTTGTTCTTGACATGGTCTTGATTTTGGCCTTGACTCTGTCTTGCCTCCTCCTGGTTTTTATCATTAATTAATCTCATCCACTCCTGTTCTTTGCTTTGACTCAGGCTCCCTCGGTCTCACATTTTTTGTCCGACTCACAATGACAGCTCATAAAATTACACTGTGGTCTTTTGAAGAGGTACCAACGTTCATACATGTTTTGTGACATCACCAGCTGTGTTTTTGTATATATATATATATATATAACACATAATCCAGTTGTTGAGATTACGCGTCTCAATCAGTGGATGAATTTTTCTTTGTTACCATTCTTTGTTATTACTGCTGTGTTTTAGCTGAACGTCCTTTAGGAGCCATTAATGCACATTATTTACAGCCCCCAGCAATCAGCAGCGTTCTCAGAAAACCACTTTAGAACCTACAGCGTCAAACAGTGGGACATGAAAACTTACTGTCTCTGTTTTTTGTGCTTTGAGCAATTTTTCCTCCAGACTGATATTTTTGCTCAGTGCTGCCAAATCTATCCCAGTGCAGCTGTTTTTGTCAAAGATACTCCAAATGATTATGTAACCATGTGGTCAAATGCATTCACACTACATCTTTACTCAAATCAGTTCCCAGTCGTTACGTGTGTTTTCTAAATTTTTGTGCCTTAAATTAATAGAAAATTAATTAATAATTAATATTATTCCCAGTAAACGTTGCTTTTGTGTTCAGCACAGTGATATTTTGAAACGTATCTATTTACACATCACTTTACATTCAGTGCTGAATATAGACTTCAAGAAGCTTCTGGAATTGTGAGAACTATCAAGATGTTTCTAGAACTACTTTTTGTAGAACTTTCTGGGACTGCAGCTGAGGAGCGGAAGCCATACTACCCTAACCAAAAAGACCTCAACGATCTGGTCAGAGACCTTGGTCTCACCAAGTCCAACACTGAGCTTCTGACATCAAGGCTCCAGCAATGGAACTTATTAGATGAAAGTCACAGATCAGAAGAAGCGTCACCAAGTTTTTTCCTGCTTCTTCAGTCATCAAGATGGACTGTGCTTCTGCAACAATGTGGCCGGTCTATTTGAGGCTATAGGTATCACCTGTAACCCGAAAGACTGGTGCCTCTTCATAGACAGTTCATGCAAGAACCTCAAAGCCGTGCTGCTTCACAATGGGAACAAGTATCTGTCTCTTCCTGTAACTCGGGGCACCTGAAAGAGGAATACACCAGTGTCAAGATGTTCTAGGTGCCTTCAAGTATGATGAGTACGGCTGGGAAATTATCAGAGATTTCAAAATGGTGTCATTCCTGATGGGCCTCCAAGGTGGCTTTACAAAGTATCCTTGCTTTATTGGCCTTTGGGACAGCCGGGATACTGGAGCGCACTATCACAGGCGAAACTGGCCTCAGTGGACAGAGTTCTCTGTGGGGAAGAACAAGGTAAAGTGGGAGCCACTGGTGGACCCCCACAATGTGCTGATGTCACCACTACACATCAAGTTGGAGCTCATAAAGCATTTTTTCACGGCTCTAGATAAGGAGTCGAGAGCTTTCAAGTACCTCCAAGATCTTTTCCCTAAGCTGTCTAAAGCAAAGATCAAAGCTGGTGTCTTCGTTGGACCACAAGTCAATATCATAGAGTGCAGCGAATTTCCCAAGAAGCTGAATAGGAAGGAGAGAGCAGCTTGGAACAGTTCCGTCGCAGTGGTTCACGGCTTCCTAGGCAACCAAAGATGAAAACTACGCACAACTGGTTCAGACTCTGATAAAGAACTCTGCTGCAATGGGCTGCAGGATGTCACTCAAAATCCGAATCCTTGATGCTCATCTTGATAAGTTCAAAGAGAACATGGGAGCTTATTCAGAGGAGCAAGGCGAGTGCTTTCATCAGGACATCATGAACTTTGAACACTGTTACCAACGACAATATAACGAGAGCATGATGGGCAACTATATTTGGGGACTGATTCGTGAAGCTGATTTGCAGTAAAGTCATAAATCTCGGAAAACCACACACTTCTGAGCGGTTTTTGGAACAAGCCTAGTTGAGATGTAAACATGTCATATCAAGAGGGTGGAACATCTGGCACAGCTGTGACAGACGTTTGGATGCAAGATACAAATGAATAAAGGTATACAGTGTGTTCATATCAAGAACCAGTGAATAGGCTGATGTGTTGCATAATGGTAACATACAGCCGTCACAGTATGTCCTTATTTCTACTCTTAATGTCCGTTTTATCAGCTCCACTGACCACTCAGGAGTACTGTGTAATTCTGTAATTATGGATTGTAGTCCATCTGTTTCTCTGCATACTTTTGTAGGCTCCTTTCACCTCGGTATCAGTGTCATTGCAGCGCTGAGAATGACCCCCCACCCACATAATACCTGCTGTGGTGAAGGTAACAAGGATAACAAAGTGCAGAGAAACAGATGGACTGTAGTCTGTAATTGGTCTGCTCCTCTGTGGTCAGTGGAGCTGATAAAGTGGACAGTGAGACTGGAAGCATAATGTTATGGTTGATCTGTGTATGTGTGATCAGATATGACTTTCTAAGTTCTTCGTTAGGGCTTGAACTGAATATTGAGCGACGAAGCACTGAACACGTGGTGAGCGTATTGCCCCGAGTCCTTCTTTCTAACACGCCTGCTTTTTTATATACAGTAGCTTTTTCTTATGTGTGCTTTGCTTTTTTATGGTCTTTCTCTCATTGCCAAGAGGAAGTCTTAAATAGCTGTGCCAGCTGACGTAGCAAGAAGACACAGGAACAAGTTGGATGGAATAATTTCCAAAACCCAGGGCTCTTCTCAGTATGGGGTTGTGGTTATTTTTAGCTGTAGCAGTAGAGCGCGCCATCATCAACCTTTGCATTTGTTCCTCTGTGGGCCACATGTACATATGCCGGCATATGACAACTCTCTGATGTGGTTCTTGTTAGGATGGACTACATGTTTGGGTCATGACGGTGAAGTGTGTGTGTGTGTGTGTGTGTGTGTGTGTGTGTGTGTGTGTGTGTGTGTGAGTCGAGTCTCACTGATGTCACATTAGTAGGTGTGTGTGTCACAGGTGTAGGGATGTCACAGGTGTGGACCTCATGTCTCCTGAGGTCTGAGCCAGAAACTCTACAAGAGCCCGAGGCACTAAAGGCTTTACCACAGGCTCATATGATAGGCAAGTGCAAAGCTTTCTGGATGTCCAGCAACACCTCAGCCTCAACCAGCCGTTAGCTCTGTTACCTTTATGTCTAAAAGGCCTGATGTTTTTCATGAAGTCCTACAAATTTAGGCATTTTACTCTCCAAAACCACCAGCGAACCTACGCTGATGATGGTAAAAACAGTGTGGAAAAAATACATTTGAGAACAATTAGGTCCTGTAAATACCTTCCAGAATACCTGTAAAAACACATCTTCATCAGCATCAGGCAGTGCTTTCACAACTGGCTTATGTATTGTGCAATGATGTTGCATTTAGAGGCATTAATTATTATAATATAATAATAATAATAATAATAATAATAATAATAATAATAATTAATAACTAACCAATTCAGTAATAAGGGGAATTCTTGATGGTTTACTCCACTAATATTCTTCTATGCTACATTCTAATGAATGCATTCAGCTCATTTATATAATTGTTGACACAGAAGTACAAATGCACACCCCAATATTCTTTTTTTAATTATTAATTTAGTCCCATTTTCTCCCCCAATTTAGAAGTGCCAAATGCTCACGACACTAGGAGGGTGAAGGCAAACTGCCACATTGCATTATTGCTGGGCAGCCAATGTGCTCAGAAGAAAGCGTTGGGTCCCCAGCTTCGATCCGATACAATGGCCAGAGGCCTCGCACGGGGTGTGACTTGGGGAGAGAGTGCCATCTACACACCCAGAGACAGCATGAACTTTTGCTTCTGATGGCAAACAGCATGACCAGGGATCCTCGGATCAGAGCCCCAACCAGATGTTCTTGATGCTGAATGCTAGGAAATCCTCACAGCAGTGCTCCAGAATCTAGTAGAAAGCCCTGCCTGGACAGTAGAGAACATTACTCCAGCAAAAGCAGGACAAATTTTGTAACAGGCTTGATCAGAAGAAACAGTGTCAGTAGCAGGTGTCTATATAGTGTATCTCTATTTTTCAGTGTTATATGGTTACTTTCAGAGGAAAGTCTGGAACCATTGGTGCTTCCATGGAAATCGTATTTTGGATGATGACTCCAAATCATACTGGGCTTCCTCAAGACCAACTTTAGGAAATGGTTAAAATCAAATCAAATACGGAGATGTTTTATATCAGTGTTTTTAGATTTCATTAATATTATAGAGCAGAGACTCAGTCACAGTGTCCCATTAGCATCTTAGCTGCTAGAGAGTGTTCAGGTGGACGTTTGCTTGACTGTGAATGAGTCTGTGCTAAGACAGATTTGACAAATCCAGGTCTGATCATTTCCTTAAATTATTTAACTTCCTTATCAGGACAACGACGTGGACACGACTATTAAGACAGCTTTTGGTTCATTTTATTGACTCTGGAATTCTTCTATCCTATTGTTTCTATTCTGTAACATACCTGATTTAACTGATCAGGTGATGATCAATCCCTTTTTGGGTTGGTATTTTGAAGTGGGTGTTTAACAGAAGGGACATCATTAACACACATAAACATTTTCTCCTGACACCATTTGATTACTAAGTGTGTGTCTGGTTGATTCTACAGCTTGTCCGTCTAACAGTACAGTCGCTCAGTTCCTGATTGGATCCTCTTTCTGTTTGCCTCGTTTGACTGAGCCACACACCTGTCATGATTCATTCTGCTAGACCTGACTGATCTGATTGTACAGATCAGGCCTGTCCAGCTCTGATCCCCGATGACTAAAGTTCAGCATTGATTGTGCCTCAAACACACTGCACCTGGTGAATATCCTGGTCAACATGTTTTAAGAATTTAATTAAAGTTGAAACATGAACATTTCAAAACACACTTTCCAATCCAATCAAATCACAGTCTTTATCCTGCAAGCCTGATTTGAATGTACATCATGGTTGTAATGTCACTTCTGAACAGTGAGGCTCTGGTATTGGACTGAACTACTAACAGGTCTTGGTCTTGTCTCTGACTGGATTATTACAAAGTCTTCCTCGTGTTTTGTACTCGATTGCTACACAGGCTTCATCCTGACTTTGGCTGAACTGTTACAAGGCCTTTGTCTTGTTTTGGATGCAGTTATTTCGAAGTGTTGGTCTTGTCTTACCTGCGTTCACAGTAGCTCTTGTCGAAGCTCTTGTGTTCGAGCTAATAGCCAAATCAAATACCATATTTATGTTTCACCATTTTTTCTAAATAGGAGCAACACAAGCTGAGGACCTCAGACCCCCATGTCTGTGACTTTTGGAGCCATTCGTTTACAATGCCGCTTTACTGTCATAATGAGTTTGCATAAAGTTGAGAAAATCTCAACTCCATTTGTCGCTTGTCACTCTGCCGCTGTGCTGCTTGTCGATAAATTGCAGCTAAAGATTGTGTGCTTACAGAGGAAATGACTGTCTGCCTCCTGCTCTCTCGTCTGCTAGTGAGAACGCAGAGTCGGACTTAATTACTGCAAAGTCATGCTCTTGTCTCAGCTCCTGTAAAGTCTTGTCTCAGATTAGATTACTACAAGGTCTTGCTCTTGCCTTGGACTAGATTACGACAAAGCCTTAGTCTTGACTTGGGCTGAGCTGCTGCAAGGTCTTGGTCTCGTTTCAGACTCGATTACTCAAAAGTCGTCCCCTTGTCTGAGATTTGGCTTCTGGATCTGTTTCAGGATTCATTATAACAGAGGTTTGCTCTTGTTTTACACTTATTATACAAATTATACAAAGTCTTGGGACGATTGCAGAACATTAGTTTGGTGTCATATTTGACTCTTGCAATCTTGGAATTATCTCATCTTAGATTGCAACATTGGTCTTGCTCTTGTCCCACACACAATTACTGCAAAGTCTTGGTTTTGCCTTGGAACTGATTACTTGTTTGCGTTTGACTGAAATACTTGTTTGTGCATCAGACTCCATTACTTCTCTTGGTATTGTTTTGGACTGGTTTTGGTCTTTATTTGACATCACCACTGACTTTTCTTGAATATGAATTTTTGGACAGCTGTGAATCATGATTGTTTCGGATACAGTGCTCTTTGTAAAAACCTGGCCCATAAAGTAGCAAAGTCATAATTAGAGAAGAAACTGTTTAACGACTGTGAAGTCACTTCTTATGTACGGGTGCTTTCGCCAGGAACATGACTTTTTCAGCAAAACCTCTAAAAATCTTGTCTCTCACATTTTGCTTCAAGCATGCTGCATTTTGAAGCTTAAGTGTGTGTGTAGAAGTTAAAAGGATCATGCGGTAGCTTGGCGTAAGCAATATTCCAGCCTCCTCCTCCCAGGCAAAGACCGCCCTCCAATCCTTTGAGTGGATAAGAATGGTTGTGAGAGGGACAAGGTGACTGGGCTGGAGCTGTCACATGCTTATGTCTCTCTCTCTCTCTCTCTCTCTCTCTCTCTCTCTCACATTCCCTTCCTCCCTCATATCTCCCTCCTCTCTTCTTTTCTGACACTCCTCTATAAGCATGAGTGCGCTCCATGTTGTTGCTGGCTGAGTCTGGAAGATGAGGTGTAAAATATGCACTCTCTGCTTTCTCTCTGATCCACCCTCTTCCTCCCACTCTCCTCCGTTTTTCTTCCGCTGCTGAGGGGATCCAGTTTCACCGTCCTGCCTCTCGTGGACCTCCAGCTATGTATTCTTTTGACGACTACGGGTAAGAGTCTCCTGTGCCCCTCGCGCTCTTCTTCCCCTGTGGGATGATTCTTGGCTGATCTCTGTAGCAGCTCCTTGTTTTTAATGGAGTGGCTTTGCGGCTGCTTCTTCACAGTACTGCTAGCTCAGACACACACACACACACACACACACACACACTTGTTCAGTGAGCGTGTTAGCTGAGCATGCTGATTTGACCCACCAGCTGTTTTCTCGGAGGAATGAGCTGATTAATCTTCACTCACTGAGCCACAATGCAAACAATGGAAGTGAAAATTCCCACCACTTTTCTGGGGTCTTGAGAACAGCAGTCGCATGGAACCTGTGATGGTCCTGTAATGAACTGAAGCTGTCAAATTGTGTGGGAATCGCTCTTCACCTACTTGCTCTCAAACATTTCGTTATTGCTAGTCTTATGTAAGGAAGCGTAAAGGAGGTTCACGGGATTCACGCTTACCTTAACATGAAGACAGTTTCCGACTTTCATCACTAACATCCATTGAGAGCAACAGCGGCTGCATGTTTCCACCAGTGACTGTATAGATGATCTACATCATATACAGCACATCTGGAAATGATTCACAGCACTTCACTTTTTGCACTTTTTGTTATGTTACAGTCTTTATTCCAAAATGGACAAAAATCATTCATGTCAAAACCCCATCATTTTATTGCCCCACAAATTTGTTCAAATTAAAACCACAACAATATGTGAAATGACACTCAAAATTGAGCTGAGCTGAGCTCCATCTTGTTTCCATTGATCATCCTTCAGATGTTTCTACAGCTTGATCGGAAACCTGTGGTAAATTCAGTTGATTGGACTGTTTATATAAGGTCCCACAGTAGACAGTGCATATCAGAGCACAAACCAAGCCAGGAAGTCTAAGCAGTTGTCTCTCTGAGACAGGATTTTATTGAGACGCAGATCTGTGGAGGGGTATGAAAATATTTTGCTGCATTGAAGGTACCAATGAGTACAGTGGCCTCCATCAACCATAAATGGAAGATGATTGAAACCACCAGGACTCCTCATAGAGCTGGCTGCCTGGCTAAACTGAGTGATCGTGGTAGGAGGGCCTTAGTCAGGGAGGTGGCCAAGAACCCAACATTGCTCCAGTGTTGCTTTGTGGAGTGGAAGGTGGAAGGCACATGACAGCCCATCTGGAGTTTCCCAAAGGACACCTAAGAGACTCTCAGACCATGAGAAACAAAAAGATTGAACTTTTTGGGCTAAGTGCAAAGCATCATTTCTGGAGGAAACCAGACACTGCTAACCTCCTAGCCAATACCATTCCTACAGTGAAGCGTGGTGGTGGCAGCATCATGCTGTGTGACTGTTTTTCTGCAGCAGGAACTGAGAAACTCGTCAGGGTTGAGTGAATGTTGACTGCACTGATGTACAGAGACATCCTTTATGATACCAGAACGCTCTGGACCTCAGACTGGGACGAAGGTTTATCTTCCAACTGCACAATGACCCTAAGCACACAGCCAAGACAACAATGGAGTGGGTTCAGGACAACTCTCTGAATGTCCTTAAGCCCAGACTTGAACCCGAATGGACATCTCTGGACATATCTAAAAATAACTGTACACAGACACTCCCCATCCAATCTGATGGGAATTGAAACTTGAAATAAGGCTGTAACAAAACAAAATGTGAAGCGCTGTGAACACGTTCCAGAGCACTGTACATTCAGTGGTTCCAACTTCTTTGTGATTGTATCCTATTGCTCTTGTTCATGCAGTTTCTGGATTTTTGTTGCACTGGAGGCTCTCAAGAGGAACTGGACCTTTCCTTTGCCTTTGCTGTTGTAAATGTACTGCTTATTGATGTGTCCATAGGCCTCCCAGGAGCCCTGTCTAGCTTAGTCTGCTGAAGGCCCTGAAGGTATTGCTTTAAAAGCAGGTTTCAAAAGCTGTTTGAATGAGTGGGCTTATAATCCACTAACTTTGACAGGACTAATAATCAGGTGAGACATTGCTAAAAATGTCAATATACCAAACATTGTCAGCAACCTCTGTGGTGCTTCTGTGTTTTGTCTCCAGGGGGACTCATTTTTCTGATAAAACCAAGACCACTCGAAAGCAATAATTAAAGCATATAAAGAAAATAATATAATATCTACACTGAGGGCTTCTGACTGATGCGGTCATTTAAAAGAAGTTGGAGAAGTGGGGATGGAGAAGTTTCTGAATGGTTTTGTTTGGAGGTTTCCAAACGAATCTGCTGTCCAGTGTGGTTGTGTCAGAGACAGGCTGAAAATATGGCGGGATTCATGTGACTTGGAGGAAGCGATTCAGGGCTCTTCATCCTCCTGGAGATGACTAAAACTGGTCAAATTGACATGGTGGTGTATTAGTGTGTAATGTGTTGTACTGGTACAAGGGGGTCAGACAAACCCCTCAGTGCCACTGCTGAAGTGAGTACTTTCCACCAAGCACAAATAGAGAGTTCTATCATTCGATGTTCACACAGCGTAAAGATATTCTGTTATGACGTACAGATCAAATGATACAGAAAGAAGGACACAACATTGTTGATACTGAAATGTTCCAGGTACTGACCGTCCATCAGGTACTTTGCATTTTTGCAGAAAGGGTTCACATTTTTAATATGAAATATGATGCAGTATAATGATAATACCACATTTTCTTTGCATTCAGCTGTATGAGCTGTTACGAGCTCATTAGTTTATAACTGAGGTTTAAATCAAGGGTTTTAGTATAACAGCAAAGTAAACAGCTCTTCAGCCTCATCTTTCTCTCAGGAACATTTCCACACATTCCCAATGTCTAGTCCCTTTTCTGTATTTTACGTTTTGCCTCCAATCATGTAAAGAATTCCATGTTTACAGCCCGCATTGTGCAATAAACATTCCTGCATTAGTGCAGTGATACACTGTGGGTTATTAGCAGCGTTATCCATCAAGATGTTTGAAAGTGAAGATCCTCAGCGTTCCGTCTCAGTCGGGAGACTTTACAGTACAGGAAATGGAAATATGTTGTTGGAGCGGGCAGAATTAGGAAAGTCTCCAGGTTATCCGCTCCAGCTGCAGCCATGTGGCAGGAACGGGGTTGTGTCAGGACGGTACGGCCTCTCTGTTTTTTTGGCATTCCCAAACGTCCCTGAAAAAGATTCACTGCTGACAGTAAACTCAGATGGTAAATTCAGTCCTGAAAAGCATTGTTGTCAAAACATGAAAGGTTCAACTGTCCCTGACCTTGGAGAACATGTGCTGAACCTCCACTTCTGTTAAAGAGCCCCCAACACGTCCCCTTTCCTGCTGGCCTCACTCAGAGGATCATTGGGGTTACACAGGCTTTCACTAATGGGGGTGTTTGCCTTTAAGGATAAGGATTTGTGACTGCGACCAACACCTGCTATTCTTACTACAGTGTGGGGGGAGGGGAGGCGGCCATGTGTCCACTTTTCTCCTCACCATGGAAACTGCTTCCCAACATAACACCTGCGTTGTGCACGCTCCTCATTAGGGAACCGCTGAGCTCTCGCGTATTTAGTCAGTTTAGGGTTTAATGTTCCACGCTGGCAAAGCCTAAACGGTGTTTTTGGGATTTTAGTAGCATTAGATTAGTAGCAGTAGATTTGTGTGTGTGTGTTGATCGATTATGAAAAGAACCTAATGGTTCTCACCACTGATTGTGTGTGAAAACAGGATCTTAAGCATAGGAGAACATCATGATAAATAATTAAAAAACGAGTACATTTTTAAAAATTTATTATAAAATATAAGCTTTTATTTTAAAAGTTGCAAAGCTGCAGTGAAAACGGACTGATCAGCTGTCTGTCGGTTGATGGGAGCACGTGGGCTCGGCATTGGGAGTTTGATATTTGATTTTTTACTAAAGTAAATGTTACTTTCGCCTTTCTATTTATACAACAGCTTGGGACAGTATAACTCTAAAGATGACTAGTAGCAGTTTATTATAGTTACCAGGCCTTAAATAAATATAAACACTGTATTTCTGTAAAGAAATATTAACGTTTGGTTGAGTTGAGAACAAAGGCAGTTGAGAATGAGCCTTTTTTTCTGCTCATACAGAAAAGAACGTGTGAGAAGTTTCAAATATATATTTTAATTTTGAAATGTATTTCAAGCGATTGCAGTAGGGCTGGACGATATTGGGGGAAATATAAAAAAAATGTCAGTAATCCATTGTGTCATGATATTAATAATGCCCTCTATGTCTTAAAGGTTGAAGTAAAATAAATGATAATGGAAAATGAATTTTACTTTTGCATCAAGCAGCAACAAATGTTAACATTTAGTTAAATTTATTCCACATGACATTACATGTCTTGCAGTGTGAATATGGACTTATGCCCATATTGTGACGATGATGCTCAAATAATATACTGTGCCATAAATGACTTTACCTTAACAGAAAACACATGTTTGGGCTGTTTCTAATGTATTCTTATAGATACAATATATTCTTACAAATACTAATGTCGTTATTTCTTTACTCTCTCCGTGATGGCACAGACTAAGCTGGAACAAGCAGACTTTTTTTAGGTTCACTAGTCGCAGGTATTTGTTTTCATTCACTTTCCATCATTTCAGGGAATCAGTGTGAGGTTTAACACTGCCCTCTGCTGAGTATAGAGTTCAGACATGTCCTTTATTTATATATTTTATTCAGTTCAGAAATCTCCTAATGTCTCATATTTGTATGAATATGAAATGAGAAAATGTAATGCTAAAAAAGTCTTATTTGTTTATAATATAAAATATTATTTCATCATAAATATCATTATTTCCTCTTTTTCCTCTTTTAGATTCTTCAGCCCTTTAAAAATTCAGACTCATCCATAATAGTTGAAGCTGTTATTTAAAGGCAAAATGCTACATGTTATTACTTTAAAGCTTTCTTGTTTTCTTTTTTTCCATATTCATGTTTGAATGTACTTTCTCTTAAGAGGAGGATGCTTAGCTATAGACTGCATAAAATTATATAGATTATATAGCTATAGACTGTATAAAACCATATAGATTATATAGCTATAGACTGTATACAATTATATAGATTATATAGTTATAGACTGTATAAAATTATATAGATTATATAGCTATAGACTGTATAAAACTGTATAGATTATATAGCTATAGACTGTATAAAATTGTATAGATTTTATAGCTATAGACTGTATAAAATTATATAGATTATATAGCTATAGACTGTATAAAATTGTATAGATTTTATAGCTATAGACTGGATAACATTATATAGATTATATAGCTATAGACTGTATAAAATTATTTAGATTATATAGCTATAGACTGTATAAAATTGTATAGATTATATAGCTATAGACTGTATAAAATTATATAGACTATATAGCTATAGACTGTATAAAATTCTATAGATTATATAGCTACAGACTGTATAGAATTATATAGACTATATAGCTATAGACTGTATAAAATTATATAGATTATATAGCTATAGACTGTATAAAATTATTTAGATTATATAGCTATAGACTGTATAGAATTATATAGATTATATAGCTATAGACTGTATAAAATTATTTAGATTATATAGCTATAGACTGTATAGAATTATATAGACTATATAGCTATAGACTGTATAAAAGTGATATATGACCTAGTGAATGTGAATGTGTGTGTGTGTGTGTGTGTGTGTGTGTGTTTACATAGCTCAGATGTCCTCTGAGTGCAGCTCTCATCAGTCTCATCAGTGCTGCGTGATGTTGGAGAACTGTAATTAAGTTTAAGACCCCTTAGTTCTCTGTCTCACAGAGTAAGTCACAGCAGGCCATAGACAAAAGAATGAATCACATTAAACGACAAACTGTCACGTCTCCGTTATACAGCACAGTAGATATTTGACGCAGTTGATGTCACGACTGTGTCTCCACACCGTCTCTCAGCATGCCTGCTGTTGTGTTTTAACATTCAGAAACTGTTCCCTAACATCTGAATGTTATAGTGTCATAATTTCTCTATTAGATTCTCGGACTGTTCTCCCCAAATTCCTAACTACAAGTTAAGGCTCCATCTATAATACGATGCTTCCTGTGGTGGGTGAGCCATGAGGTGAGCCACTGCACCTTTATGAACTAGCAGTAATGCAGCGTCAAAGGGGAGTTAATCACGCTTGCAGAAGAACACTAACTGCCAATTCAGATGCCCACATTGGCAAGCATTGCACAGAAGGATGGGGAGGAATCCTGTCCACAAAGAAAGAATGAAGGCAGTTGTACTGCCCTACACTCCTGGCCATGGGAGGAGAGATGTAGCAGTCTCCAGATAATGGGGCTAACTGGATCTCTCTGAAGCCACAGGCTGTGTTACGACATATACATCCAAAAGTCTCTGTATTCCTCTGCTGCATATTATGACTGGACACATTCAGTGTATTCGCTGTATTTATTGAAATCTAAATGTTAATCCAAACTAAACTGAATTGGAATGTGGAGAAATTCTGCAATGCTGAGATGTTTTTTTTTATTGGTTTTCATTGATACATTAATACATTTCCTAAAGACTCACTGAATAACTTCTCCGAGTTAACCATTTTTTGCATGGTGGTGACTACAGTGGACCTGTTTAAAACTCATTGTTTTTTGTGTGTGTTGTTTATTAGTGACTCACAAACTTATACATTAATTCATTTATTAATTAAGTCATGAATGTGTTCTTTTATTCATTCATTTTATTCATTACATGAATAGTTCTTAAAAAGGCTGAAAGGAGAATTAAAGGAGAATCATGATGTCATAATTCAGGCATGAATGAGTTAAAGTTTAATGTTTGTAGACTCAGTAACACATCAGCTGTCCACTCATTGTCCTGACACAGGTGAAATTTTATATAATGTCACTGTCACTGCTATGGTACCAAAATATCCATCAGAAAGCACTTCTGGGGTCAAAAGGTGAACACTGATCCAGGGCTAGAGAATGTGCCTGTGCACGATGAGTTCTTGGCTGCACACCAGCAAGTTGGGCTTCCAGGCTTGGTGATCTTCTTTTGCTTTAATAACATAGAACACAAACATATCCAGAACTCCTAATAGCTCTAGAGCTTTCTCTCGCGTTCTACAACCACTGTTTGTTCACTTCACTTCAGGTTGTGCGTGGTGTTCAATGGTTTTTAAGAGCCAGCACAGTGTAGGGTTGTTGCGGCTTTAAATTTATGCTAGAAAGCGATGTTGTTACCCACTACACTACACCAACCACCTGTCTACAGTGTTTATGTTAACGTGGACGGGCAAAATGCAGCTTTTTGAAAAGGCTGACGTTTCGGTGCTTAACACTGACTAATGAGTGGGTTTACGCTTTCATTACACTGCATAAAGGAACAAGCTACAAAACCTGCCCTTTGCTTCGTCAATAGTATTCCGAAACAGTGGCATCACCATGGCAACATCAATAAAAACTAAGCTTTTTTTCCTGGTCACTCAGGTTTTGAGTCAGTGTGTGAGATGGAAGTATGGAGACGTGCTGTTTGAACACAGTGAGAAATTATTTGCAGTTTTTTGTTGGTAAATCAGAAAGTCAGCAAGTTGTGATCCAGCCCAGTGTAAGTGTAAACACATAACAGCAGGAAGTCGGTTTCTTGTGCATTTTGGACTAAATATGTATGATAGGTATTTACAGTAACATGCAACAAGTCATGTGATAACAGTGTGATAAGTGATCATGAAGTCTAACCACAGTTACCCACATCTGTACGTGTTGTGAGGTGTTATCTTGTGAGATTGAACACTGGCCAGAGTGCTCATAACAAGGCTATTCAAGTTCAGGGTTAAGAGAGGCATGATAGTGTGTGCTGGGGGGGACATTCCATTTAACATTCCTTGATCCGTGTCACATGTCTTCTGGGAATACATCATAGAAGGCATTATAGGTATTTATAGGTATCGATCATGAGCAGTAGTATCTGGCTAAAATTGTCTGTGTGAACAGAGAAGAGACTCCAGCAGAAATCACATCCTCATTCAATGCAGGAGGCCAACCATGCATATCAAACAAGGTCAGTGTAGCATTCCTTAGCTTCCATGAGATATGGCAAAAGTCATGGGACATGATAACTGGTTCCTGTCCCACACATTTCCAGGACACCCAAACAAAGATGTTTGTCTTTGACATCTTTGATATCAGCTGTGTTAAGCACTACCTGTAGTTCAAACCAAATTACACTCGATGTCAAAATATAGTTGCACTTGGATGGAATTACTGTGCACAACTGCAATGCTGTCATGCCGGACTGCTTTGGAGTAACTCGGAATGGCAGCAATTCATCTTCATTGATGAGTCCTGTTTTTGTTCTGCTTGGTTTGTTGTCACACGTCTCACATCTGGATTTTCTGGTGTCATGTATTGTATGATGCCAGATCATCTCTGGTCTTCAGTACAGGCATTTTGACAACCCAGTGTTACATAACGAGGTCCTGCAACCAATGGCCATACCTTTTCTGCCAAAATTGGCAGAGCTCGCTCTAGGTGGGTAGATGGTGCTGCTGGTTGACACAGGCTTCTGTTAGCTGTTGTATTGTAGCTAGGAACCTGGTGCTTTCCTCCAAGCGCTTTGGCTGCCCAGCGAAGAGGAGGTGGCTGGCTTAGCGTTTGTCGGAGGAGCATGGTAATGGGGTTGGCTAATTGGGGCACTTCCAAATTAGGTGAAAATAAAATTCTCTAATTATATTCTAATCATCTGCAGCTGATGGAGATTCTGGTTTTAGACATTTTATGTAAGATTACATGTGGGGTTGTTCTAATCTATACCTTGCTATTAACTGATGCTAATGGCCTTTTACAATTTATTTTGAAAAGTCACTTCTTCATATGAGCATTATAAATCCACATGCTTAAATATGGTCTATAAGATGGTTTAAGAGGTTTTTTGAATGTCCTAATTTTTGCATATGACTGTTCTATAAGCCACTGTTCTAGAATCATGCCAAGATAAGTGCTTAAAAATCAAAATAATGCACCAATTGTGTTTATTATATCTGTAGAGGCATAGAATTGAACCAGGGTGAACCTGGGTGAGACAGTTGTCCCAAACGGATATAAACTGTTTGAAAAGCGAGGTGTTTCCTGACCTCTGTGTTGTCTTCCGTGCATCCACAGAGGCTGGACTGTGTCAGTGTGTCAATAATAACTGGTTGGGAGTGGGTGCCTCCCCCCACCATTCTCCATCCCTCTTTATCACAGCTGGGTCGGGGGATGGGCATATGATGAGGTAATCCCCCTCAGGGTCGGACACAGGGCATGTCCACTAACAGGCCGTCCCCTCACAAGAGCAACCCAATCTCATGACACCTCTGTATTATTCTGCAGAGCTGCTCGCTCATCACTAACCCTCTCCAAATCACTCCCCGCAGCACCCCGCAGCACCCCACAGCGTGGTCCCTGTGCTTGTGGGAATGAGTAGATTGATGCAGGTCTGGGTTTTTGAGTTGACTGAAGGGATTATGACGTATTGAACGTGTGTGTTGTATCCTGACATAATTTGTGCCTAGATTATAGAAACGTACACAGCTGGTGCTGAGGAGTGTAGACCAGTGTTACGGATGCTATAGTTACGGAGGCTGTGGTGAAATGGACGCCCGCTTTCATTCTCTTCAGTTCTACCTGCCACAGAGTTGTAGTGACTCCGGATTGAATTTACATGCACAACTTAAAAGCAGGTCAGTGTGTTTTTGTGTGTTTTTTTGCTTAATGTACAGTTTATTTGTAACCAGTTTACAGTTTTAATACCAATCCAGTGTTTTTTTTTTGTATAAATAAGCCTTTCAGGTCTGGCACTGTCATTAATAATTAAGTAGTCTACAACATTATTCGTTTAAATAATCATCATAATAATCTATTTAAAAAGCACAATAACTATAACAACGCACGCCTCCTTTCAGTGATTAAAAAGCCGTTATATAGCTTTTAAGTACCATTACTTTAGAACTGTATGGCAGTCTTTCGATATAAGAAACACATACAGTATCTTTATCTATTCACCATGTTCCAAATTATTATGCAAATTATATTGTTCTCTGATTTTCCTAAATGGTCAATGCAAATGACAGTCAGTATAATTTTCAAATCACCAACTGTTATAACCGAGTATAAATCAAATTCGATTGAACAAAACAGTATTTTTTTCAAAAATAAAACACTCAAAATGCACTGTTCCAAATTATTATGGACATTGGAGTTTCAAAACATTTTATAGGTTGTAAAGAACTGAAAATAATCATTTGTTGGATTTCCATCATTAAGAGGTCATATTTACTGAAATCAAATGCTATTTCAATCAAAAACATCTTAATGGACCAAGTTACATAGCAGCCCTTCTTTGAAACCACCTTCACAATTCTTGCATCCATTGAACTTGAGTTTTTAGACAGTATCTAAAAACTGTCTGTTTGCAGGATATAAGAATAGCCTCTCAGGCCTGCTGTTTTGATTTGAACTGCCTCCCACCCTCATAGATCTTTTGCTTGAGGATACTCCAAAGGTTATCAATAGGGTTGCGGAAAGGGGAGGATGATGGCCACTTCATCACTTTCTTTCCGTTTATGCCCAAAGCTGCCAATGACACAGACGTGTTCTTTGCTGCATGAGATGGTGCAGTGTCATGCATGAAGATGTTTTTGATGCACGGTTCTTTTGTGTCATGGAAGAAAGTGGTCAGTTGGAAACCTACCAGCTAACTCCCCATGATTATATCCAAAAACATGACTCTGCCACCTTTTTGCTGATGTTGCAGTCTTATGAACAACAGGAAGCCTCTGGAGGATCCTACACCTTGAGGTTTGTGGCGCTCCACAAGCACCAGCAGCTTCAAATATCTATTCAGTGCTTTGTAATGACAGTTTAGCAGCTGTTAGAAACCTTCCTCATTATGCCTTTATCTGAACGTCTGTGTTCTGAATCAGCCACAAAACTCTTCACAGTACGGTGATCATGCCTACGTTTTCATGAAATATCTAATGTTTTCATTGCACTACTTGATGCTTTTCAGCAGAAGAGAGATCCTTTTTCTTTTCCATATTGCTTGAAACTTGTGGCCTGCTGAATAATGTGAAACATTTCCTTTAATTGGACATCTGGCAAACTAATTGTCACAGGTGACTGAGATTGATTTCAGGGATCCAAAGAGCCCTCAGACTCTAGTTTAATTGAAAAACAAAAACAAATCATCTTCATGACACTTAAACACAATTTGCATTATAATTTGGAACGTGGTGTAGTATAGTATCTATCAAAGACAGATGATACCACAAACTCTGCCACAAACTGTACAGGAACTGAGTGAGAATATTCAAAATACACAGGATGGATTATTGCAGGACACCTTTAGGAACCTCTATAACTCCTTGTAGAGACATCTGGCATGTTGTGTTACATTGAGAGACAACCTACAGTGCCTCCACAGTTTTGCACTCCTGCTCAAGCACACCTGATTCAACTGAATTGTTAAATGCCAGGTTTTGTATGTCTGGTAAAAAGAGATCTGTGCAGAAGCTGGTATTCCATGACCGCCCGCCCCAAAATTGAAGCATTGCTGTCCATTCATCATTACATTTTTATATAATGTAGAGAACAACTGCCAAATGAAATGATGTCAAAAAGTGGAAAATAGTAATAACTGAGATACAGGGGTTTCGCTGCACTGAATCTTTCCACATCAACGCAAAAATCAGTCAAACACACACATTTGGTCAATGCCAGTATTAAAAATGTCAATGTTTATTTTCTTATTTGATCCTCTTATTCTGGCTTGTTATGTGCCCTTATTTGCGTATCGCATCATTACTGCTGTGTAATGATGTCTGTTAAAATGTCATGCATGTTCTTGGTTGGATCCTCAGAAAGATTCTCTGTAAAAAAGCGTGTTAAATTTAGAGAACTGCTTGGGGCAAGTGCTCTTGGATCAGTGATTCTATTGGAAAGATGAGGAGAGAGGCCTACATTACCTCCAACACAAGACATGTCTTCTACCAGTACAACAGAGTCGTTATGTAATTTTACTCAGAGCTAATAGTCACCTTACAGAGTCGCAGTTCTGTGATAAAGTGCCATGAATGCACAATTCGTGTCTCTGTGATCAGGATTTAATCTGACTCGTTTTTCAACATAACCAAAAATTACATGCAGGTTTGGAGCTTATGCAGGCTTTTTATTTTACAACAATTTCTCTGAAAAATGGATCAGAAAATCTGATTTCAATCAGGTGTATCTTCAGTAAATTTCGCTCATTGAGCACTTTATTACAACGCTGTACTCCAGTGGTGTCCAGTAGGGAAGTGACGGAGCTGAAGATAATTCAAATTTTTTAGCTACAAGTCTGTCGAATTCTAATTCGAATGTGGTTTTGGTAAACATGGGGCCAAGAACATCCAATAAACCCTGATAAGGCCATTTGTGCATGTATTATTGTATTTCAACAGGGGTGTCATGAACCCCTCAGTCTCTCCAGATTCCAATTCCCAGAATCCTTCAGTTTGTCACCTGACTTATCACGTGACATTCACGGTCACCGGAGTTCTGATTATATTCACCTGGTCCAGAGAGTATTTAAGCCAGTCTTTCAGCCTGTTCAGTGTCTGGCTTTGCCTCGTAACCTTCAGCGCGCTGCCTGTGTTTATCGTTATCAGTCTGTCCGTGTTTGACCTGTTTACGTTTTCTGTCTCGTCCTGTCCTTGTTCTACCGGTTATTGATCTTTGCCTGTTTTTCGACTCTGTCTCTGGTTTGTCCATTCTGGTATTGTCTCGTCTGTCTGTTATTGACCTGGACTGTTTGACTCTGTTTAACGCATTTGTCCCATTAAAGTGCTGTATTTATATCTGCGTCTGTGTCGCTCTGTCCGGACCTGAACGTATGAATGGTTCTGATTTATATGCCAGCGTCGATTTCAAATCCGAATTTGATGAAAATTGGCCGTAAAACTTCTGTTGAATTCGAATTTGCTAAAAATTGTCGGAGTATGAATGTCATTGAATTCGAATTTGAGCTTCGTCACATCCCTAGTGTCCAGTATTTTCTGCAAAGGGCAAAAAAGATTGGCCACATCTGCTGTACTGTGGCACGGATTCCACAAGAAGTTAGAAACATTCCTTTGATATTCTGGCTCTAGTTAACACAATTGCATCACAGAGTTCCTGCAGGATTGCACTTGTCGTGTTCATGAAACCATAGGCGACTCTTGTTTTGTGACATTTGGTGCCTAATCATGCTAGAAGTAGAAGATGGGTTAGTGTGGCCATGAAGGGATGTGCATGCAGCCTCAATTTGATCTCTCAAATAGGCTGTGGAATTAATAATTGATTATTAATTGGCATTCAAACGATTATTGACTGGTGCAACATAAACATTCCCCACACCATTACATCATGTCCACCATCCTCCACAATCAGGTTATGTTTATAGATTCCTGTCATTGGTGGCAAAATCTGTGTCCACTGCAGCCTCAGCCTTCATCTCTTGGCCAACCGAAGTGGAACCTGAGATCTTCCACTGTTCTAGGTTCATGTGTTGTACATTTTGAGAGGTCAGAGTTGTTATCTGAGTTACCGTATCTGTCTCAAACCAGTCTGACCATTCTCTGTTGACCTCTCTCAACAACATAACATTTCTTTTGGCAGAACTGCTGCTCACAGCACACCGCTCACATTATATACCATTCTGCTGGTGTGCATGAAAAAATTAGTCATATCAGGAACAACCTAGAAATTTGTAAAGGTATTCTTTCTGAACAGCACAGAATAAATCCACAGTAGAATAAATCCAGTATTACAAAATGGAGTGAACCTTTTCCATGGATGAAATGTTAGGATAAGCACGTAAGCAGTAAGTAATTGCTCAGAAAGCCATTAAGGCAGTGCAGCAGTGATGTGCTTTGGTGTTGTGGCATTAAGGTTTTGCTAGTAACATTAATAATGTCATGTTAGAGGATTTTTTTCTAGAAGGGTGTGTGTGTGTGTGTGTGTGTGTGTGTGTGTGTGTGTGTGTGTGTGTGTGTGTGTGTGTTTTGCTGGTGGTGGTGGTGGTGGTGGGCGGGGGGGCTGGTCGGACAAACTGGTTTCAGCTTGAGTAAAGATTCTGGAGTATTTCACCTGCCATACATTCAACCATAAGAATAATCTCAGGTTATATTAATTCTGTGCAAATTCACATGCTGAAATACATCAGGAAATATCAGGTTTTTCAACACTGAGAGCTCATGGATGCACGTAGTATCATTGAACACAACACAGACACATAGGGTGGTTCAAATTTGTGGAAAAACTTATATCAACGTGGCCAAAATTGCTCACAAAATGGCTGGTGCAGAGGCTACTTTGGAGGGCTGTCTATTAGGGTGAGTACAGGCTGGTACTTACCTGGTGTGGACGCGGACATGGCACAGGGTGCACTCTATGGTGCTGAACCATCGACCTCTCTGCATTGAGTGTAGTCTATTTTCAAATCAAAATTTCATTATTATTAGTGGGTAATACTGGTAAAGTCATGTATTACGCAACTTGTTTTGGAGGAAATGTCAGTTCAAATCGTACAAATTGAGTCCCACAAACCTCAAGGTGTAGGACCCTCCAGTGCCTTGCTGTTAATAAACCAACTATTTGGCCACCCTTAACCAATGCTCACAAGTATCACAATAACACAATATCATTGGTAGAGGCAGCAGTGAGCTCCTAATGAGGTCCACCTCCTATTCAAAAAACTCTTTATTCAGTCAGAGAAAAAACATAGTGGTTGTCATTATGATCTGCCCAATTATCTACACAGATTATATATGTTATATCTTCTTTCTTAAGATTATAAGCCTGGGGTGGCTTTTAGCTAATAAATAAATCAATGGAGTAATAACAGAACATACTGTCTTCTCAGTATAATCACTGTAGCTGTACACAGAATATTCTTTCAGCTTGACGTCATTGTTGTCATTCCTTGGCCAATGGGGAGCTTCTCAAAGCAATTAAAATAGTCCCTCATGTCCCCATATTAGCATCAGTTTTCACTTAGCTGCTCCTTGGCCACGTGTGAAAATTATTGTGATTATTGGATAGATCCATCCAGAGTTACATGAAGATGGAGAGAAGTTAAAGAGCCTTCCAGGAAATTTCTAATCTGTAATCCAGTACAGAATCTAGCTCTGAGTTCATCGTTCACATCTTTCCAGCCAAACATTGATTTAGCCCCTCCCCCAAAATGATTACTGGCCTACAAGCTGAAAAACAAACAGTATAATTTCTTCACAAACTTCTGCTCTACTATTGTTTAATAATTGGGAATGTCCATATTTTATTTCTTTTACAGAAATTCACAGGCTTCCGTTTGCCTTTGCCTTCTTTTTTGCCAAGTGATAAAAATAGTGCGAACCATAATTTCAAGTCTGCCTGTGTTTTCCCTCTGAGCAGCATATGTCAGGAGGGATTATTGTTCTTCAGGATTCCTTAGTGTGTATGCTTTGCTCTAAAGTGGGTGAAGTGGCGTATGCATGCGTACAATCCTACATAATCAGATTAAGGCCGAAAGATGTCACATAGATTTGCTGACAGAATGTGATACAATATGATGGATGAAAGTATCTGAAGCCCTCTTTAGAAGTGGCCCCTAAAATTCCCCCAAAGATGGGCAAAGTGGGCAGAATGCCCCCAATTCACGCTGTAGTCCTCCAGGTGGACGGTGGTTTTCAGTAGACAGTATGCTGTGCACAATTGCCTGATGCTTCTCGACCGTGTATGTGGGCTAAGTGTGATTGTAAAGCATCTAGAAAAGCACAATATAAGTGTTACTTCATTCATTCATTCCTTTAAATAGATCAGTGACCCTGTTATTCACGTCCCAGTCTAAGAGCAGCGTTTTAGGTATTGCTTTTGCATTCACATTGTTATATTAGCATGGATGAGAACTTGGTTCTGTAAGAATCTTCTAAAACTGAGATACCTAATCATACTTATACAGCAATAGAAAATGTGCAGTGTAAAGTTGTTGTTAAGAGACAGGTCAACAGAATGGCCAGACTAGTTTGAGCAGACAGAAAGGCTATAAAATCTCAGATAGCCTCTCAGAATGCAACATGTCAAACCCTGAGGCCAGTGGCCGAAAACAGCAGAAGACTACACCAGATTACATTTTGTCAACAGAAAGCTGAGACTGCAGTGGAACTCTCTATTTCAGCTGAAGCACACATATGGTAGGTTTGGATTTTGGCACTAACAACAGTATTCCAGGAACCGCACCTGCCTTTTGTCAGCAGTCCAGGCTGGTGGAGGTGGTTTAATGGTGTGGGAAGATATTCTGGACACTCTTTGAGCTCAGTAATACCAGTCAGTTATGACATGAGGGCCACAGCTGAGTTTTGTTGCTGACCATATGAATCCCTTCTTGACCACAGTTTGCACATCTTCTGTTGGCTACTGCCAAGATAATAATGGTCCATGTCCATTATTATATGTCCATGAGAGAGAGAGAGAGAGAGAGAGAGAGAGAGAGAGAGAGAGAGAGCAAAGAGCACTCAACTAATGCAGTAATGGCAGAAGGCCTGAGTGGGGAACGGCCTGGCCTGCAGTGGATGGAGTGAAAGCATTAAATTGAACATCAAAGGAATATCCCTTTAAGGAGAAAAATGCTGACCCTTCCCTTTTCCTGTTCTTTATAAACATGCTGAAAAGCCTGATTCATATAGACGTCCTAGTTGAGCAACGTTGTAGAGCAAACTATAATCAAATCAAAGCAAGTTTATTGTAACATTGCATTACATAGGTTGAAGGGTGAGTGAAAACTTAGGTGCAAGTCCCTCGCAGCAGTAAAACAGATGTATCAAAAACACATGAGGAGAAAAAAAAACCCAATAAAAAATAAGTGCAGTGGGAGAAGGTCTTTGATGGGTGCAGTGGGAGAAAGTCTTTGGTGGGTGCAGTGGGAGAAGGTCTTTGATGGGTGCAGTGGGAGAAGGTCTTTGATGGGTGCAGTGGGAGAAAGTCTTTGATGGGTGCAGTGGGAGAAGGTCTTTGATGGGTGTAGTGGGAGAAAGCCTTTGATGGGTGCAGTGGGAGAAGGTCTTTGGTGGGTGTAGTGGGAGAAAGTCTTTGGTGGGTGTAGTGGGAGAAAGTCTTTGGTGGGTGCAGTGGGAGAAAGTCTTTGATGGGTGCAGTGGGAGAAAGCCTTTGATGGGTGCAGTGGGAGAAGGTCTTTGGTGGGTGTAGTGGGAGAAAGTCTTTGGTGGGTGTAGTGGGAGAAAGTCTTTGGTGGGTGCAGTGGGAGAAAGTCTTTGGTGGGTGCAGTGGGAGAAAGTCTTTGATGGGTGCAGTGGGAGAAGGTCTTTGGTGGATGTAGTGTAACTGAGCAGCTGGTTCTGCTCCAGTAGTGAGTAAAGTGCTGATGTAGAAGGAGTTTATGTGGTGTGAAGGTGTGATGGTTGTGACTAGCTGTGGACTGGAACACTGTGCTACTGTCTGTTTAGCAGCCTTATGGCCTGGGGGAAGAAGCCGTCTCAGAACTGGCTGGTACTGGTCCTTGTGCACCTGTACCTCCTACTCCTGGCCAGCTTTGCAAACAGGCATTGGCTTGAGATCCTGGAGCTTCATGTCGAGCCTCAGGGGATGGTTGGTGTTGAATGCTTAACTGTAATCCACAAACTCCATTCTTACACATGTGATCTTGTCCAGGTGGGAGAGGGCAGTGTGCAGAGAGAGGGCAGTTGTGTCGTCAGTGGACCTGTTCTGCCTGTATGTGCATTGCAGTGGGTCCAGTGTTGCAGGCAGTGAGGAGCAGATGACGTTACTCACCAGCCTTTCAAAGCACTTTCTTAGGACAGAGGTGAGAGCAACTGGACGGCAGTCGTTTAAGCAAGTGATGCTGGATGTTTTTGGAACAAGGACGATGGTGGCCAGCTTGAAGCATGCTGGCACAACTGAGAGGCAGAGAGCGGCGTTAAAATGTCTGACTCCAGCTAATTGATCTGCACATGCTTTAAGCACATGCCCCGGAACACCATCTGGGCTGGTGGCTTTGTGAGTGCTGACACGCTTAAAGGATCTGTGCATCGTGTTTACATCTGCCACATGCTTCTCACAATGGTGGTGTTAAACTGTGCTTCCACTTTGTCTCTGTCCTCACGTTTAGCTGCTTTTATGGTCTTTCAGAGAGCTGAATTTTTTATTCTCCTCCATGTTCCCAGACTTTGAAAAGCAGCAGTACGTGCATTCCAGAGCTGTGCAAGCTTCAGTTTAGCCAAGGCTTCTGATTGGGGTAAATGCAACCTGTCTCATTCCCAGTCCACGTGATCAAAGCAGTCCTGGAGCACAAAGTCTGATTGGTCTGAACCTCCTTGATGGTGGGTTTCAGTTTCAGCCTATAGGTGGGCAGGAGCAGGATGGAGGAGTGATCTGATTTGCTGAATGGTGGTAGTATAGCAGTGGTCCACGTGTTGCTGGAAGTACACGGGACGACTTTCTTCATGTTGGCTTTATTAAAGTCCCAGACGATAATGAACGCAGCCTCCGGGAGCGTGTTTTTCTGTTTGCCCATCACTTCGTACAGTTTCCCGAGTGCCAGGTCTGTGCCAGCCTGTGAGTTTATGTACACAGCAACAGCCACAACATCTGGAATCTCCCTGAGAAGCCCTACTGGTCTGCACGAGATGATCAGATATTCCAGAAAGACTTAATGAAGTGTACCTTCCTCTGATCAAAAACATACACCTCCTCCTTTCCTCTTCCTGGAGAGCTCAAAAAAGGAATTTACACTGATTTCACAATTTTGTTTATTTAATTCAGTGGTTAACAAAGACATTCACCACAGTTATGCTGTTGGTAACTTTGCATGATGATATCTATAGCAGGCACCAGGTTTCACTGAGTGGGAGAAATTGAGAGTTTCAGTTTGAGAGAAGTTCCAGATTTTTGTAAATGAAACCACTGCTTAGGTTTTGCAGAGAGTTCAGATTTCTTATGGATTATTAAACTAAATGTGGGCTTTAATAGTGGACAGTAGCCTCGTACGATGCCAGATCATCTTCATTACGGGCACTTTGCGAGTTCAACGTTATGTTAATGAGATCCTGCAACCAGTAGCCCTGTTTATTTCCAGGGCACTATTCCAACAGCACATTCGATTCATCAGACCTGTGTCAGATTCAAAATGCGTCGAATGCTATTGGATGCACTATCAACTCCACCCCTACCTCAAAATCTGCAAACTCTGAGTTAGAATATTGAAGCTGTTTTATCACCAACAGGAACCTTTACAGCCTGTTCCAAGATAATAAATATTGCCCACATCCGTCTAGATTATTATTAATTTATCTCCCATTCTGAATAGCACTGCAATCCGACGCTTCCTTCTGGGTGCAACTATTTGTGCAACTCATTGTATGATGCTTATACCGTGAATAAATAAGACACACGTGGTTTCTAAACATTATACAAAGACAAATGTAATCATACGAAAAAACACATTTTGATGATGTTTTGTTTTTTGTTATTCTCGTATATTTAACACAGATGGTTGCATTTAAAGAGATACAACTCATATCACACGTGTGTGTTTTGGAGACCCTCTTTAAATGACTGTAGTCTATTTGACATGAATTCTGTGTGTCATTTGTATTTATAAAGGAACCCAGTAAAAACACTGAAATCGTACTTTCCTTGCATTGTAAACAGTGTGTTTGTGTTTGAATGGTATGATAACAGTCAATTTTGATACTGTGAATCAATGAGCATGAATGAGCACTCAATAAAGTACCATGTTTGGGGTAAAGGAGGTATTATGTAAATCTGTTTTTGTGGTGGAGCATTCTTTTAAAATGGGAATCAGTACCTGTATGGGTAATGATAATATGAGTAATTAAGACCTTGAATGTAAGCAAAATAAATGCATGTATTTCAAAATATTCTTTTAGGTTAAACAGCTTTGTGTACAAGAATGCTGGCCGAATGGGGGGCATCTCCAAAGCAGTTTCTAATGATAAGGGCCTGTTCTGACTGTGACGATAGCTGTAGCTTGTTTCAGTGGGTTATTTGTCTTTATTTTATTTGTCCTCTCAGATGACTTCTCCTTTCTGTTTTGGTCTTAGGTATGCAGTGGTGACTGCAAAGCAGCTGAGGTCATGTTTTAAGCAGTGCTTTTCTGGTGCTGCTGGTATTTATAGCCAGCAGCGCGCTTGTAGTCTCATAGCTCAACAAAGTTTTTTTGTATCTGATGTTTAAGCCATCAAAACTGAAAACAGCGAGTGTAACCATGCTTTCAGTCGTCAGAATAGAGGAGCGGGAGCGGGAGCAGGCAGTGGAGTCAGACTTATCCTTCTCCATAAGCATCCAGAGTTGCTGTGAGAGAGGAGCTGTCAGGCTGTGGCGTGTGATGATTGAGTGTTGTCGGAGAGGAGGTGGTGTGTATACACTTTACTTCAGAGCAGCCGGCAGGAGGAACTGAAACCTGAAGGGTTGAGGAGAAACCAAACAAGCTGCCTCCCGTACCTCAAACTGACTCCACAAATAGGCTTTGTCGTAAGGCAGAGAGACGGCAAAATGATGAACTGAGAGTTTTGATGGATAGAAAGTGTTCACATTACCAAACCAGAGTTAGAGTTAAAGTATACGTCACATGAATACCAGAAATATATATTGTTCCTCAATGAATAAGAAACTGAGGTCATACTTTCTGGATTAGTCCCTTTAATTGTGGTGCCAGTTGCATATTGCATAACCCTGTTTAAGCTGGCAGATGCATCAGCCTAATGGAATGTGATTTTTTACTAAATGTGATTAAAAATACTGTTTTAATAGAAGCAAAAAATGTAGATTTGAGACATTGTCTCCTCTAATTACTTTCCCTCCACACAGCACCTCCCACCAGCACTGGACTAATCAGAGCTTATTCACACCTTACCGTACCACGTTCAGATCATATATATATGTCTGTCTATCTATCTATCTATCTGTCTATCTATCTATCTATCTATCTATCTATCTATCTATCTATCTATCTATCTACAGGGGTTGGACAATGAAACTGAAACACCTGGTTTTAGACCACAATAATTGATTAGTATGGTGTACTAGGGCCTCCTTTTGCGGCCAATACAGCATCAATTCGTCTTAGGAATGACGTTTTTTGGATTCAATCCGGGTTAACACCCCAACATCCCTTTCAGACAGCTTCCTCTTGCGTCCACAGTTAATCCTGTTTGATGTGGTTTGTCCTTCTTGGTGCTATGCTGACATTACCCTGGATACCGTGGCTCTTGATACATCACAAAGACTTGCTGTCTTGGTCACAGATGCGCCAGCAGGATGCCTAAAAATCTATCTATCTATCTATCTATCTATCTATCTATCTATCTATCTATCTATCTATCTATCTATCTATCTATCCATCCATCCATCCATCCATCCATCCATCCATCCATCCATCCATCCATCCATCCATCCATCCATCATGCTCACATTTGCAGCTGATGTGGTGCACTTGCCTCTAATTACATGTTTAAAGTAGTACAAGAGTCTTGCATTTCTAATGACATTTTACACATGATTTTAAAAGACATTTCTAAATATTTATGTGTTTAGTTTTATCACCTCCATTCCTCATTATAGTTAAAATAAAGGTTAAATCTTCCTTTAATTATGTTAAAAGACATGATTTCATGGGATGTTTTTTCAAAGTACAGTACATTCCTGTACAGTGTCAGTTCTGACAAGAAACTAGCTCTATAAAAAGGTTTCTCAGAAAAGCACCTCCAGCCTCAACATATGTGCTTCCATGGTGAGTTTGGGAGGAGTCTGGTGATTTGGGTTTGCCAGTGTGGTTAACATAACCACAGATTAGATCTGACTGATTTGATCTGTTTATATTTACTGAAACTCACACATTGGACTGAAAAAAGTCCTTGTGCACCATGTATGTAGCCTTACTGCATTTGCTGCTGAAAGTGCCAACCTAACACTTTCACATACTTAATATATTTCCTGTGGACTCCTGTGGACTTCCTGCTTCTACACTGGTGTTTTTTTTCTATTGTAGTTCAGTTTATTTTCACCCACTGGACTGCCAGGGAGTATTGTCTGTGGGCCCCGCTGCCCTGCATTTAGAGCTTGCTCATGCTTTTTTGGATACAATGTCACTTAATGGGTAAGTCTGTGCTACTTGTTTTTTTTTGTCTTCTGAATTTCCCAGCAGTGGAGTTGGTCTAGATGCAGTGTATCAGATTTGTTGCTGTACTGGAAATGGAATGATGTTGGGCGTGATACACTCGTACTGTAATGACGAGGTTGAGCTCGGGTGGCCCTGCTGGAGACGGGTGTGGTAGTGGGTTTGTGGCGGGAAAAGGCAGGGTGGATGTTTTGCTCTGCTTAACTTAGAACATCATAAGCAGCAGCTCCACATCGCGAGAAGTGCTTTTAATGTTGTCATCTTTCATCTCTTCCTGAGCGTGTGGATGATAATAATATCCAGACAGCTTAGAATTGAGTGTGAGCTTTTTAAAGGATTGAAAACATAAAACTGTAGCAGCTCGAATGTGAAAAAGGCTTTTATACTGAATGGAGCATATTGTTACTGACTTTTTAATGCTGGTGAGTTATTCTGAATGATTCAAGTGCACTTTTTCTATTGGTTGATTTGAATGATTTCAGAATTTATGTATTGATATAAGAACGGTGGTTTGGTGCAGGGGCTTCTTTGTAGTATAGGTTAAACATTTCAGTTGCTCATCTGAGAGATACAGTATTGTGTATTGTATATTGTGTATACTATCTCACAGGTGAGCAACCGATTTGGCTTTGTTCACCTAACAGATTTATATCAGTCATTGTTTTATCAGAAGTTTTTATCAGGTTTTTATCAAGTTTTTATCAAGTTTTATTAGGTTAGGTCATCTCCAGGATTTGAACAACTTCCTGAAGACACAGCGAAACACAGTTGTGCTAATTGGGAACTTAATATAAGGAACTCTCTGCAATATTGACTACACAGGTCACAATGATCTGATGAATCTCTGGAACTGTTTGTTTCAGTGCCAACTATCAGGAGTCTTGCAGAAGTTATGTTAATTGTACCTCATATTGCCCAGACAATTACAAAAGCCATGACAAATGACAATTGTGGGCCCAGAAATATGCATTAATCCAGAAGGACCTTCTTCTTCTATTCACTGTCTTGCTCCTGCACTGGACCAATAAGCAGAGAGAAGGTTTTCACATGATTTTTTTGTGATGAAAGTTGGTGTTCAAGTTGGTGATGTGTGCAAACAAACCATGAAATGGGAAAAACGCAACTTTATAACTGGTCCAGACCCGAGCAAACAAACTATAGGTGTAACAATGCCCTTAGACTCAGTGTTCTGAAACACACCGGAATGACATTTGCTAGAAATATCTCAGTGTCTGTGGGTAAGTTTACTGTTTTATTGTTTATTGTCAGGTTGTAAGGGTGTGGAGTGCAAACATTGGAATCATTGTTTGTTCTGTGGAGTTTAAGTATGGCATTTGAAATGTACATCCAGAAATGTAAATAATAAATATTAAAGGACATAATCCAACATTATTAGTTATCCCTAAAATCAAGACCTAATTTCAGGGGCTGCATATTTTAGAACCTTTCAGAATCTGACTTTCAGAAACGATAATAGCAGTGATGTTGTTTTCTTTTCTTTTGAGAAACAAAGTGAATCCGCTGGCTTTTTTTTGACAATAGAAAGTGTTGGCTTTCTGAGGAAGCCCGCACTCCAGGCCTTTAAACACAAACAAGACCCTGATTTGGCAGTTCTCACCATTAACCTTCAAGTCTAGTCAAGTCAAGTTTATTTATGTAATGCATTGTCAGAAGCCAGCTTCACAGCAGTCCGGGTCTAAGCCTCAAGGGAACAAACAAAAGCGACAGTGGCAAGAAAAACTCCCTTCTTATTTTTCTCTTTTAAGGATTCATTGTGATGCTCCATTGACCTGTAACAGGGAGAATAGCATCTCTATCATTGCTGTGGGCTCAGCACGCTGCTAACTGCACTGTGTAACTTTGGTGGAGCTGGCAGGACAACACTTATGAGAACTGCGTAATGTTGTGTAACCCGAGACATGTTTTGTGTGAAATCCTGTAATAGTACGCTACCCAGACAGCTCTCGTGCGTCTTTCACTTTCAGTGGTGCTTCTGTATCTCTGAAATTCAGAGGAGTGTGTCATTTACTGGCGGCTCAAAGCACGAATTACACTTTGTGACTGTAGAGAAAGGAAGCCCAGGAGCAATGAATGCTTTCGTGTAATAGTGCTTTAATTCATTTTCTCTGGTTCATTTTCAGTACTTTAATAAATTGTGCTATTTTTGGACTAGTCTTCATGCTGGAACACAGCTGCACGACATGTGCGTGAAATCTCCGATCTCACAGCCCATGTACAGAGTGGTCTCCTGCTGTAAGTGTGAGGGATTATGTGTCTGTGCTTCAGACCTTGACGTTCACAACTCGGCAACTCTTTCAACAAAGTTGAAGCTCACACTGAAGTGAAAGTTCACCCTGGAGGCTAAGTTTAGGTTGTGTGATAAACGCCTTCCTGCTTCTTTGCTAATTGAACACCCTGTCAACATATAGACAAAACATGACTATTTAAAGACGTCTGCAGACTCGTGGCTCTAATTACTATGTAACTGTGGCCTCTTATCAGAATATCAACACAGCTGCAGTGCTGCTCGGCTCTCCGGCTATATCATACAGTATAATTAGCATAGACACACCGCTCAGTCTTTCAGTGCTGTAATTACATTACCATTACATTACCGTTACATTACCGTTACATTACCACAGCAGGGGCGGGGTATGATTCTCAGGGGTTTGCTGGGCAGTTAGGGATTGTGTGCTTGTATGTTTTACACTGTGTGATAGGTCCTTCCCCTGGCTCACTGTAGAAGACTGGAGCAGCTGAGAGGGTGTGTGTGTGGCACGCGCACGTGTGTGTGTGTGTGTGTGTGTGTGTGTGTGTGTGTGTGTGTGTGTGTGTGTGTGTGTGTGATTATGGAGTGCTATAATGTGACATATTGGCACTGGTGTATTGTACTCGTAGATCAGTACACCTGTGCCCAAATCGCCCTTTATATCACAAACCTCTTGTGTATTATTGGGGTCTGTGTTTAGTACATGTGTGGAGTTTAACTAATCAATAAAATATATTTTAGTATTATAGTAATAGATTTTATGAACTTGTAAATTCATATCAGTCTTACTCTTGGTGTTGTTTCTAAGGTAATAAAGTACATGGCAGAGTTATAGTTGAAGAGCATCAGTGCCATTTTTGTGCAGTACTGACACTCCTAGAATGTCTTTTAGCCAATCACATTGTCGGAGTCGGAAACAACTGTGGTGTAATAGATAATAAAATAAACAATAGTTTTACATATAGATTAGCAGAAATTTCTGTTTAATCCTTTCTTTCTTTCTTTCTTTCTTTCTTTCTTTCTTTCTTTCTTTCGTTATTTTTTCTTTTTTTAAGTTAATTTTATTTTATATTTTTACATTTTTGCCTGTTTTTATTTCTTTCTTCAGTTCTTGGTTAGGGTTTTCTTTCTTTCTTTCTTTCATTGGTTTATTCTTTGTTTATTAGCTTTATATTTTATATCTCTGCTCTTGTCTTCACTCTTTCTGTCAGTTTCCCTTCCATTTTCTCCTTGTCTTTCATTCATGTATCCTTTTCTATTCGTTCACTCATTCAGTTTAAATTCATTCTAAGATCCATAAAACTCTTTATAAATGAATAAATTCTGTGTTTCTCTTCATGGGATTTTGCTTCCTAGTCACTTCCCTGACCATCTCGTTATGCTGCAGACTGTCCAGCATAATTAACCTTTCACCTTTGTCCTTCTTCCCCACAGTGAACAGAGTATCTGCCAGGCTCGAGCCTCGGTAATGATCTATGATGACACCAGCAAGAAGTGGGTGCCCATCAAACCCGGCCAGCAGGGCTTCAGTCGCATCAACATCTACCACAACACGGCCAACAACACCTTCCGTGTGGTGGGGGTCAAACTGCAAGATCAGCAGGTGAGACCACCAACACGCTGCAGAGCAGGGGACGACCCAGCAGGAAGAGGAACTGTGATAATGTGATAATAAGTAGTAGAGTCTATATCTGCAGTCTCTATTTCCTGAGAGCAGTCAGACTGAGTCACAGTGATCATTGTGCACTGCAGGTGAGCAACAGCCGGACTGGTTGCACTTCCTAATATACAGCTGTTGAATCTCTCACTTCCTAAGGTGATGCTGCAATATTTGCTCTAGTTTTAAATCAAACACTAACATGACCAGTACAATCTCTACAGTGGTTCAGTTCTTCTCACCTGTTTCAGTGTATTTTCAGATACATCAGTTCTTTACATTCAGACATTACTGTGAAACATTCCACCACAAAGGAAAACCAGCTAATTAATGTTTCAGTAATTTAAAGCTATTGATACACTTCTGCAGCGACCCACTGGCATGCATTAGAAGTACGTTTCAAAACATCAGGTATTCAGTTCTTTTCTACAGTATGTACAAGGATACAACTGTGGTGAATGACCACACAATACAAATTCTGCAGATATATGGTATGAATGGCAATTTACGACATATATTGTCATATATATTCAGACAATTTTCAGACACCAGTATCTGAATGCTGAAGTGGGTATTTGTGAAGCTCTGTTATGGACAGTCAAGAGAAAGTACCACGATTTATTGGTAAACGGTGGAATTTGTTAGAGTATACTCAACCTTAGCCCTGTACTTGCACTGTTTACTAAATATGAAACTTTCTGTAGAAGTGAATTGTTAAAACACAGCTGTTTTATAACCCAAGTCCAGCTGAACAAATCGAGTAGGAACTTAGGGCTACAATCAAATAGCGATCTGCATATAGCATAGATCACTAAGTTGATAGGATTTATAGTTTGACCTTTCCCATTTCTAACTGTGTATCTTCATGTCACCTCTTTTTCCACAGGTTGTGATTAACTACTCCATAGTGAAGGGTCTGAAATATAACCAGGCCACACCGACCTTCCACCAGTGGCGCGATGCCAGGCAAGTGTATGGACTTAACTTCGCTAGCAAAGAGGAGGCCAGCACCTTCTCTACTGCCATGCTTTTCGCCCTCAACGTCCTCAGCTCACAAGATGCAGGTAGGTGGTGTCTTGACAAGGCTGTAAGTTTCCCCGCGCGCCACTTTTTAATAAATCATTCATACAGACATGCAGGGGTGGAAGAAGTACTACTTGCTACTACTTGCTTGGGTAGAATCTCTCTGTTTCTAGCTCTCATTTCAGTAAAAGTACAATTGTAATTCCTTTCAATGCAGTTAATTACCGAACATCAAGTTTCATTATGGTCTCATTATGAGAAAAAAAAATATTAAACAGGATTTAAATAACAAAATTATCGTACACTTGATGCACAAGTACTTTTACGAGGAAGTACTTTTGTAAAGTATTCTTGTACTTTTACTCAAATAGAATTGTACCAAGAATATGTCTACATTTAATCCAAACCTGTTAATGCTGAACTCATTTGATAAACACTTAAAGAGTTTTAATATATTCATATACGTAAAATTATTCATACACTTTTGTAACTACTCACTGGTGTGTATTAGAACTACATCAGTACATCAGGGTTTCAGTTCTTTTCTGTGTAGAGGGAAACAACTGTGGTGAGTGACTACACAATACAAATTCTGCAAATATTGTGGAACAGTAACTTACCACAAATTACATTTCCTTAATCGTTCCAGACACCAGTATTTTAATAGCGATGTCACTAAGTGGGTATTTGTAAAGCTCTATTATGGACAGTCAGGAGAAATGATACAGGACACGGTTAAGTGACCTGGTGAAGAATTCCGCTGTGGTTCATTCAGGCCAATAACAATTCTGATTGGTTTCCCTGGAGAGTGTGGCACTCAAACCTTGATGGGACAATGTTTGTATTAAGTTTGCTGAAATTAGAATTTCAGTCATTATTGAGCATTAAGAGAATTGCCCAGATATGTGCTAGTTGTGTAGAACTGATTTCCTGGATTAATTTCATTGGGTTTCCCCATATATATGGAAGGACAGAGGATCAACTGGCCAAAATTGAAGTCACCTGATACTTGGTGAATTCAGTTGGTAAATATTTTTGAGCTTGTGTTAATATTTTTGTATATTTGCTGCTGGTAAAATAATTTTGTACAGTACATGTGAAAGATTTTAGTTTATTAGTTTATTTCTTCTACACAAATCAGATATAATCTTGATGCATCTGGCTTCCCTTCATGAGTATCCTGTGTCTGTCTGAGTCTGAAGAAGTGTGTACTGCGTATGTGCAGCAGACCTTTATTTCAAAAGTTGCCAAACACACTAGCATACTTTGAGCTTGCAGGTGGAGGCATCTGCATGAAGTCTGACTCTTACTTGAGAACAGCATGCAGGCTTCTCTGGTTTCAGCTTGCTGCTACTTATAAGCTTATGGGGGGGGTCTGCTCACAACTCAGTTTTCCCCAACGTCTCCCCATTGGTAGTTAGCGAGGCTAAAATATCCATGGAGCCGACCAGTCTCAGAGCGCCAATCTTACATGCTCCTGGCTTTTTTGGGGGGAGCTGGAGATGAGGGTGTTGGAAGTCTCAGCTCAGCGCAGCATGCAAAGAAACGAAGAGTTGATGTTTGCCTGGCTGCACTCACCTGGGTCCTGACTGTTATCACCTAACCCTTAGGTTAACCAACCTAACGCTGCCTGAACAATAAAAGACTTAATAGAAGCTCCAAACAAGGAGCGCTATCTGCGGCACTATGCTCGGAACGTCATTCTCCCCTGGGCCAGTCCGACGGGTCAGCTCAGCAGTTATAAAACTCAGCAGTAAGTATTATGAGTCAGGGTGGGGTGGGGTGTTGCTTTCTAAATGAGCGTGAATGACAGAGGTTCAACTGCATGGTGTTAACAATGTGATGAAACGGCAGTGAGGTGCTATTGTGCCCTCAGTTGTGGGGACGACGTTCTGGAAGCTGCTGAATGGATTCTGGCTTTGGGCCTGCTTGAGACTCGTGACGAGGGTGTTTGTCTGGTTTATTTCTGATAAGCTAGCAGCACAGAGGTCTCCATCTTGATTCGAGACATCACATGATGTAAACATGATGGTGGAAGTGATAGATATGACCTGCTGATTGTGATTGTGAATTTCCTTCCATAGTGTTGTCATAAAGGCTAGATTGCTGAGTCGGCACATCTCCAAAACAGATCTTGTAGAGGGTTCACGGAATACAGTGTTCAGTACCTACCAAAAGTTCTCCAAGGACGGACAACCGGTGAACCGCTGACAGGGTTGAGGGTGCCCAAGGCTCATCATCTGGTCCCGTCCCACAAAAGATCTACTGTAGGACACTTTTCTGAAAATAGTTAGTGCTGGCTATGCCTTGTGGAGTCCCTGCCTTGATGGGTCAGAGCTGTTTTGGCAGCAAGAGTGGGACCAATAAAATACTTGGCAGATGTTTTTAATGTTATTGCTCATGTGTGTAATGTATATCATAAATGAAGCCGATGCCTAATAATGGTTCTTGTGGTTGATGGAGTAAAGTCACATTGCAGCTTGATGATATATAGACCATATAGGTTTTGGGTCACTTCTTTTTAACACACATGTAATGCCCACCACAGACAGAAGTCCCTTGTGACTCTCAATCGGTTCTGCACAGATTTATGAGCGCACTCCATCTTTTGGGGTTACATTAACTCTTTGCCTTTGCCATGGTCTAGATGATTCATTGTATGCCTGAGTCTTAAACCTGTGGTTACACCTCTCTGGCCATTAGCACTCTTTACCATGTAGCAGCTGATGCCTGTGAAGGACTCTGGCTTGCCAAGTAACATATCTGCCTTTTGTAAGGCTTTGAGTAACTATTCTACTGTGCCTTTATTACTATGTTCTCTGTGACACATTAGTTTGTACAGATATTCTTAGCAGAAATATGTTGGTATTTTAATATGGCATTTAAGCAATGAACCCACAGTGTTACTTAGATAGGCCTTATTTATCCATGCACTCACTATTTGTGAAGTGAGGGCAATGCCAGGGGAATTAATCAGCAGAGCTGAGAGTAATACATGGGACATAACACATTTCTGCTGGTAGGAATGCTGAACAGAATACAGTATATAATTTTGTATTGGCGTCCTGTATGATTATAGTGTTAATAAATGCCAGTGTAATTTTGAGGATAATCTAGCAAATATTAATCCTTTAATGCCTAAACATAAAAGTGGCCACCCAGGCTTATCTTCATATTTGTTTACTGTAACTTGATGTTATAGTATACTGTCATCATCTGATGAAGTTAAAAACAACATGCAACCTATGGGGTGGAGCCTTCACACACAAAGAAGAGCTTAAGATATTGTATTATGATGGTTAAAGGCATTTTAATGGGGCTCACTATGCTGACACTATGATTTGAAGACCACAGGTTCGAATCCCGATTCAAGCAGCCAGAGTCTAAGAGAGCAAACTTGACCATGCTCTTTCTGGGTGGGAAGATTGCACTCTCTCCTCACATCACATCCAGTGCGATGCTGGTCTCCACAGGTGCCTGTTAGCCATCGGATCTGAGCACGTTGCCTGCCCAGCAATGATGAAATGGCAACAACTAGAAAAGAGACGATGGCTAGCTTCACATGTCTGAGGAAGCATGTGCTTTTCTTCTCCCTCCTATTGTTGGGAGCATCGTATGTGATGGGGGAGTCTTAATGGGGTAGGGTAATTGGTACTTCCAATTAATAAAAAATCATGAAAAATTATATTTTGACACAGACAAGTTCAATTCAAGTCATTTTGGAGCATTTCTATTGGTCCATATATCATAAAATTCACACAGCGTACAGATTCTAATTATGTCAAAATGTGAAAAGAATGGAGATGAGAATGGTATGTGACAGTGAGTCAGTGAGGTAGGTAGGACCATTATAACTAAACAAGAGTTTTATTAGAATATTTTCTTAACGTTTTAAACCTGCATTCATATTATACATGTACATGACTAGTGCTATTGAAATATACTGCTATTGAAATATTATATACTTTGCCTTAGCAGTCAAACACAGAAAGTTTTATGATACTACTAAATAAAAAGGAATGAAATATAGATATATAGATATTTTCCTTTCACAAAAACATCAGATCCTAATGGTTTCCCACTTATTCAGTTGATGGATAAATCTGTTTATCTAAAATAATAATCAAATTATTATTATTATTATTATTATTATTATTATTATTATTAATGGTGTGACAGTGGTGATATGTAAATATGTGAATGTATGTATATGCAGTGATGGTCCACTATTGGGAAAATATAACTAAACATAGTTACCTGGATTGGCTGCTGCACACCTAACCCACACCTTCTGATACTGTATTCACTCCCTCACTCACTCCATCCGTGGCTGCACTGCTCTGGAGCAGGTTAATGTTTAGGAGTGCTGGGATAAAGGACAGTCATGAACACATTTTCCATCAGACTGAGAATAAGCTGTGCTAGTTCTGCAGGGCATATGAACTTTATCTTCTTTTGATCAGTGCCTCCTTCTCCTTTCTGAGGATTGTGCAAGAACAAAATTATCAACACTTTTCAGTTTCTGTGATTTCATATCATTTCCGGAAGAAGAAGAATTTCAAAAATTGGGCAAACAGACAGAGGGAAGTGAAACGCCTGATTTACCACTGACTGTGGTGAAGGAGTGGTAGTCATCTATTTTGTACATCAGCAGATCCCTGTTCCTGTTTCAGCTGTATTCTCAGAGGTCATGGCAGGGAGGTGCAGGTTGTGCTTTTCAGGCCGAATGCTTTACACTCAAAGACAGACTCGGTACAGGAGTGATTATGAAATCTGAATCTGAATCCAGATTAGTCTCATGCTGCCCTGTTTGTGATAGATACGTATAAAAATGATTTATGGGCTTCTTCTGCCCAGTATGCCCAGCGGAAATAACACCTGGAGGTTTTCTAATCTTACCATGGGCACTGAAATGTGGTGGGTGGTATGTTGATGTTTAATAATAACTTTTCTCAGTGACGACACCCCTAATGATCCCCCTCAAATAGACTTTCTCCAGTAACCAAAGGAACATGATATTCTCCGGTTTTCCATTTGTAGAAAACTAAACCAACAACAAATTGATCTTTCCCTTCTCTTTGTATTTAGAGATGTTCTGTAGGTCATGTAGAGTTTGCTGATCACTGATAGTAGACCTGATGTGATTTTGTGGGTAAAGAAATGCTGGCAGATGATCAGATGAATTGCAATTAATTGCAAAGTCTTTCCCTGCCATGAACATTTTCACATAAATTACTGTTTTCCAGCCACAGCATTTCAACCCTACAAAATGGCCTACTAACATATTTTCATTGAGGATCTCGTTAGCGCAGGAGAAAAGCTTAATGAGGAGAACACAAGTTGCAACAAGCAGACTTGTTGCATTTAAAGGGTAGTGGTGCTTTTAAGTGTTCTTCTGTTAACCATGGTTACCGCCAAGGAAACATGTGCAGTCATCATTGCATTGCATCAAAAGGGTTTCACAGACAAGGACATTGCTGCTTGTAAGATACCACCCCAATCAACCATTTATCTAATCATCAAGAACTTCACGGAGAGTGGTTCATTTACAGTGAAGAAGGCTTCAGGGTGCAGGTGTGAGTGCATCTGAAAACACAGTTTCAAAAAAGGCTTTTGGAGGATGGCTTAGTGTCAAGAAGGGCAGCAAAGAAGCCACTTCTCTTCAAGAAGAACATCAAGGAGAGACTGACATTCTGCAGGAAGTATAGAGATTGGACCACAGAGGACTGGACTGAAGTTGTTTTTTCTGTGATGAAGCCCTCTTCAGATGGTTTGGGACATCTGGAAAAGTGATTGCCCGGAGAAGAAAAGGTGAACACTACAAAGGTGAGTCCTGTGTCATGCCAACAGTGAAGCATGGAATGGTATCAAAACATCCTCCAAGAACAACTTCTCACAACAATCCAGGATGTGGCTGGAATCAAGTGGCTCAGTCAACAAAACATTTAAATTTTGTGGCCAGGAAACTCCCCAGATCTCAATCCCATTGAGAACCTGTGGTCAGTCCTCGAAAAGAGGGTGAACAAAAAACTCCAAGCACTGATTGGGCAAGAATTGCTTGCCATTGCTCAATTTTGCCCAGAAGCTGATATCCAGCATTGCAGAGGTGAATAGCAGCAGTCTTTAAGAAGAAGGATCAGCACTTTAAATATTAAGTCTTTGCTTAAACTTGATGTTTTTTGTTAATAAAAAGTAAAAAATGTGTGGAATGTTTATAATTTTACCATATAAACATCTGACAAAAGGCCTCAAAAAGGCAGCAAACACTCTTACTTCATTATACCATATAAACATCTGATATATATATATATATATATATATATATATATATATATATATATATATATATATATATATATATATATATATATATATAATATAAACATCAAATAAACATTATTTGCCTTTCTAGAAATCATGCACATCTTTCAGGCCAGACCTCCAACATTCCTTTTAGCTGCCATTTATTAATCACATTAAGATTCAGGACTTCTTATAGTCTTCTGTTGCCTTGTGGAGAAAGGTTTGAGGATTCAGAGCCAGTAAAGCTTTAACCAGTAAAGCTTTAACATTTGCATGAACTGGCCTCTTCATATGATGATTATGAACAGGCCAGAGCCCCAACAAGCTAATTAAGGTCTAAGATCTTGTAAACTGAGAGCCTACTTTGGAGCTTTTTATGCGGGTGCTCCTTTCTTTTTCTTTACGTTCAGCATGGAGTCTAACAAAAATACTAAAATCCAATATTGATTAATAAATGACTTATGCTATTTGGGAAATTGGTTTTAGTAAGGTTATAGGAATGTAACAGAACTTTGTCTAAGAGAGGTGGGTGAGCCTTTCCCAGAAGATTATGTAGGCTGTTAGGGCAGCATAAAAGGATCAACTCTCTAATAGTATTTTATAAGTTGGCGTCGTTACTGTTCATTTCATCTGTGTGCGGTTTATGTTAAACATTTGTTATTTTTAATGTCGTATTAATATTGTGAATGTTGATTTGTTGAGTTCTGCGCTATAGCACTTTGACTCAGATGAACAGATGATATGAGATCATCTACAAATGCAGGAGCCCAGGTGATGCCTGCCAAGCCACACACAAATATCACCTTCACACACTGCCTCTGCTCCTCCCACAATACACTTACAGCTACACACACACACACACACACACACACACACACACACACACACACACACACACACATACACATCATGTCAGCAAGTAATGAGTATTTTTCAGCTGTGAAACATTTGATCTGAATCTGTGAGCTGATGACTATGTTTGGCTGTTAGTTGTTAGTGTTACTAATTTTAGAGAATAATGGCTCACGGTTATATTTGTTATTTTATCTGCATTCTTTCTCATTAACGTGACAGTTACATGAAGGTTATTTTTTACCCATGAAAATCATATTTAGCTTGTTTCCTTTCTCAAATAGAACAATGGTCCAGGTCAAGATAGACATCAGGTCTAATCGAAATAAGGTCCAGTAAAAACAGCGTCTGTTACTGCTTTACTTTTTATCAATCTAGCTTAAAAGGTCATCTTCTATTTGTTTAGTTATTCACATAGACTTTTGCATGTCACTGTATATATCCTGTACTACCCACTTATATTGCACTACCACAGCAAGCCAGATGGGGGCACTAGAGAGTTGTAACACCTTAGTTTGATTTATGGCACATGATTCATAGGTCCATAGGTCTGAGTAGGTGCAAGTTGTGATCAAATGCTGGGGCTGACTAGTCAAAGTCAAAGCGACTGACCTCACTTTGACTGACCTCAGATCTGCAACAGGGTGACCAGAAATAGGCCCAAGGCCTAACTTTTAGAGTGGGCTGTTTTAACGTGAAACAATGGCACAATTCCTATCTCTATGCTGACTGGATTGAAGCTGATATTAAGACAAATTAATATGTAACCAGTCATTTGGTATTTAAACTGTATCTGTGGAGTATCTGGTCCTGAACTTGATACTGTTCATCCCTGCCTCTTCTTTAACCGTTATCTTTCTGTTTACACTGACCACCAGGAAAGCTGTCACTCCTCAACATCACAAATGAGAACAAGTGATCTTGGGAGCAACATTTGATCACCTTCATGAAAATGAACTCACAATAAAGAAAAGCAGAGGTAAAAGCAAAGAATGTTCTGAGAGATAAGTATTAAATTAAAAATCCATGTTCTGCTTTCACCAGTACTAACATTCAGCTGCACAAAAGCACTTAATTCTGTACATGGGTTCCAAATATGCTTTTGTACAAAACAAATGACTCATGTACTCTCAAAACATTAATACCAGTTTTCAACAAAAGTGATAGAAGTATGTACCTTCTCTGTTCTGTTTGCAATATTACATGACATTAAAATACTTTACAATCAAATCATCACTAATATTAACACTCACTTGTTTTTACATTCACTGGCTTCATAAGCCAAGGTCGATGGCTTTTTATTGTCAATACAACCGAGTACAGGTGCACAGTAATGAAATTCAGCTCCTCCGAACCAAGGTGCAACATGGAGCAGCAGTGCACTGGACGACAGGTGCAACAGTAATAATAAATACAATAAATACAGTGAATAAAGAGACAGTTCAACAGACAGGACAGGATAGTACAATACCGAAGTGGTGCTGCAAGAAGTGATGAGCAGGTATATAGCAAGAGATATGTAATATACTGCAGCATCTAGATGTGTATGATAACAGCAGTTACTGAGGTAGAAGTGTAGTCTTGAAAAAGCAAATATTGCTGATAGGATGGGGATGATCCAGTCTCTGTGTGTCAAAGTGTGTGTGTGTGTGTGTGTGTGTGTATGTGTGTGTGTGTACAGTGCTGGGTGGTTTACAGTCCAGTGTTTTGTGTTGGGTGTGGCTTTATGTGGTGTGAAGAATGGGTGTGAGGTTCAGTTTCAGCTCTGTCTCTGTGTGAGTTGAGGAGTCTGACTGCTCCAGTGAACAACAAAGCACAGTAGAGTCTGGTGGTGGAGTGCCCTCTGATTGTCCAGATCTTCTGCCAGACGGCATCAGAGTGAAGAGATCAGGAGGGATGTTGGGTCATCCATACACGCTGGTGGCTTTATGGAGTAGTTAGAGGTGTAGGGTGTCACTGATGGAGGGGAGAGGGACTCGAAGATCTTTTCTGCTGTCCTCATCATCCGCTGTAGGGTTCCTACATCCTCAGATGGTGCAGTTCCCAAACCAGACGGCACGGGTGCTTCAAGATGCTCTTCATCTGTCCCTCCAGAACATGCAGAGGATGTGGTGGTGGAAGGTGTGCTCTCTTCAGTCTCCGCAGAGCAGAGGCGCTGCTGGGCTTTCTTTGTTATGGAGCGGTATTGAGGTGGTCAGGTGAGGTTCTCTGCTGAACACCAGGAACTTTGTAATTCTCACAATCTCCACTTGAGCCATGCACGTTCAGTGGTAGGCATGATTTCCTTGGTGTTTGAAGTCAACAACCATCTCTTTGGTTTTGTCAACGTTTAGGGATAGGTTGTTGGTTCTGCACCAGTCTGTTAGCCACTGCACCTCCAGAGTGAAGAGCTGTGGACTGAGCACACAGCCCTGGGGGGCACCAGTGCTCAGCATGGTGGGCATGCTGGGAGGTGCATGATTAATCCTGACTGACTGAGGTCTCAGTCAGGAAATCCAGGACCCAATTGCAGAGTGGGAGGAATTCAGGCCCAGTGTCAGCTTCCTATCAGGGTGTTGAGATGATGGTGTTAGAATGCCGAACTGAAGTCGATGAACAGCATTCGGACGTAGCAGTCTTTTTGCTGTCCAGGTGGGTGAGAGCCAGGTAGAGTGCAGTTGATGGCATCGCCTGTTGATCGACGGACGCATACGCAACTGCAGGGTTCCAGTGAGGAGGGGAGCTGAGCACTCTGATGCCTCATGACCAGCCTCCTAAGTTAATCTTCATGATGATGGGTGTGAGTACAACAGGATGGTAGTCATTGAGGCAGGACATTGGGGACTTCTTCAGCACAGGGATGATGGTGACGCCTTGAAGCACGCGGCACAACAGCAGTGCCTAGAGAAATGTTGAAGATGTCCGTGAGAACATCTCAGCTGTTCAGCACCATCTCTGAGCACTCTGCCAGGTATGCTGTCTGGTCCAGGGCTTTCCGGGTTGACTTGAGTAGAGTTCTCCGCACGTCGGCTGAGGACAGGTGCAGTATCTGGTCGTTTGGAGATGGTGTCCAGTTTATCAGCTGCTCTGACCGTACAGGAGCACTTTGTAGTTCTATATTTACAGAATGTAGTCCATGTGTGTCTTCAATGGTCAGGACCTCACAGGACCATCACTGATTATTTGGATGGTGGGTTATTAAATATCTATTAGACACTAACTAATGGATTTATTTGAGTGCTTTTACAATCCTTTTATTTCAAATCAGAAATGACAAATATAACAAATTCATGTGATGAGTCCCTACCATGACACGGCTAATGGAGCTATTGTCAAACCAGCTGTTCCTGTTAGCCTTTAGACAACTAGAGGCTTTCTTTACATTGGATAACTGCAGCAGCGTTTGCTCTTGTTTGCGTACTTTTCAGTTTTGCCTCTTTCAGCCAATCCAGAGTCTTCGTTAAGTAAGCCAGATAACCAGCACTTCTGTTTGCCCAGCTCCACGTACAGTACTAAGGTCTGAGGTTCACAGGTTCGAACTTCAGCTTTCACCCAGGCCAGAGGCAAAATTGGACCATGCTCTCTCTGGCTGGGTTGACCGTGGTCTCTCCCCACACCACACACACTGATAATCGGGTTGGATATTTGGCTGTTCCAAATTGTGAGGGGAAAAAATTGGGGTGGGGCAAATTTATTTATTTATTTATTTATTTTTTTGGATTAATTAGAAAGAATAGAGGCAGGTCCCTGAACTTGACATTTGGCAATGGAATCAGATGCTATCATTTTTGCAGCATTCATAGTATCAGACCACGTCAGTACACTGCACACTGCTCAAGAAGGAGCTTGTGGCTTATTTATGGTATCTCGTAGCTGCAGCCCCTTGGTGCAGCTGCTCCTGTTTGAATGCCTGTGGTTAAAATCATATTGTGTTCATTACAGCATAGCATGGCTGCTGCAGGGCTGTGACTGGACTGCCTGAGTGTGTCAAGTATGAGGTTAAAGGGACAGCTCGTGCACACATGCAGCAGTGTTGTTGTGCATCTAATTCAATGTCCATGAGCAGTAGCAGGTATGTTTTCATTGTCCTAGATGGCTTTTTTGATCATGGCTGCAGGGATTCACTTCAGAAACCAATGCATCATTGGTAAATTTAGATGTCAGTGTTAATTTTAAAAACTGGTCCTCAAATGGTTGTTGAATATTCCATAGAAGAACCACTTTGGGTTCCATCGATAAACAACTCTGTTAGCCAGTCAGATTCTTCTGCACTAAATTTGGCAAACTATTTTTTTATGGACGTAATAGTGGCTAGGGTAAGACTGCTTGGCTGCTGTGGTCACAATGGAAGACCAACCCACGAAATGTCTGATGAACAGTGCTTGTGCTGATGTTTCTTCTGGAGGCTGTTTGGAACTTAGTTGTGCGTGTTTCAATTGCTAACAGCTGATTTATTATGAGCTACAAACTGCAGCAGTCAGTGGATTTGTGCTTTAGCAGCCTATTGCTTTGAGGCTGACTTTTTACCTCAGCATTACAGCTCTTCACTGGGAAGATCTGACTTGTTTTGCATGGACTCTGTGTGACTGTATGCTTTATTTCATGTTGCTGTTTGCAGTAATTGTTGCAGAAATAACTTCCACTATTTAGTTGCATTGTCCACAAACCTTTGGCCATGTTTTATGGTTTGTCGGAAAAAGGTGCACAAAGGGCACTCTTAGTGTAGTCAACCAAACAATCAGAGAGCATCAGACATGTTTGGCACCTTTAGTTTTGCTAACAACGTCAACAGATAATGGAACATGTTCACCAGAAGCTACCTGTGAAATCATCACATGTAGAGTTGATAAGATACCAAAAACAGTAATATTAAACATATAGAAGATTTCATTTCATTTCGTTTTGCAGCTCCAGTGATAAGCGTATGAAGGAAACACTAAACCTTTGGCAGAACATTCGTGGTGAAGTGGAAAGCTCTGCAAGATATGTGCCTGAAAGCTGGACTAGAACTTCTTGAGACGGAATTTTCAAGTAGTTAAGTAGCTCCTAAGACCTATCATGATTATTCTAGAGCCAGACAATACACCATACACACTGTACAGCAGGGTTGCAGCAACTAATCAGTTTCCTGGTAATGGACAGTCCCGTCTTAAAACCAGAGGAGACAGTCAGCTTGCGGATTACACAGTTGTCTTCACTGTAGCAAAAATGCCTGAAATAATCTCAGCAACCTTGTCACAGCCCTAATGGACAGCCACACACACTCGTTTCACTGACCATAAGTAAGTTTACTTTCATGCCCAGACAACCTGATATCCACCAGCTACAGCAACAGCATTCTTCACCTTAATGTGGAGATAATGGTCATTAATGTCATTGAGACTTCATTTATGGACCCTGATAGTCATGTTGACAGTTCAGTGTTGGGATGTGGGATGGGAAGTAGGTTGGGATGTGGGATGGGAAGTAGGTTGGGATGTGGAATGGGAAGTAGGTTGGGATGTGGGATGGGAAGTAAATATTAGTACTAGGACTCTGCCAGACACCATTTATGGCATACTTAATGGTTGCGATAGACTATAATCATAATGGCCATTTCTTCTTTGGAAAACTGAAATGTTTATTGAGGAACCATGATGGGGACATTATTTTGTAGAGGACGATTTACACTGACCAACCACTTTATAAGGAAGACTTTGGATACTAATACCTGGTAGTGCCAGACTGAGAACGGCAGTCTTTAGGCAATGAATCTGACGGTGAGGCTTCAGTGACAGTGTGTAAACATGGACAAGGGACTTGATACAGGCTCTTTGATTCAGAGGATCAAAGTTACAACCTAACTGACCACTGTGCTGGACGGCTCTGATCAACTGTCATCATTTGCAAACGTTTTCTCATGAATGCTACTTTAAGTTGAACTCATTGCTGGTACAGATGTGCGATGCACACACACAGCTTGCTAGTCCTTGTGAAGATATATTGCCAATAGAATAAGACTCTCTGGAGCATATAAACATGAACCTTTTGACCCCATGGGAAATGCAAGTTGTGGGCTAGAGGAGTATAAATCCCCCAGCACTGAGCTGTGGAACAGTAATAGTATGTTTTTTGGAACGACAGGGCAACACCCAGTATTTTTGGGATGAGTTGGAGATGAGGTGGGGTGGGTATCATCTAACATCCTCAGTAATGCTCTTATCATCATTGTTATCTTATTATCTTGTTATCCTGTCATCTGAATTATTATTTGAAACCATTTGTCTTACAGATGGGATAGTAAATAATGTGCTTAGGTGCCTAAAACATGAGATGGTCCTTATTCAGGGGAAGAATGTATATTGCAAATGTATACTAAAGATGGGAACAGAAAAAAATACAATAATGCTTGAACCTTCTGACAGAATTGATCTTGAAATGTTCACCTTCTCCTCCAGGTCCTGCTGGTCATCGACAGAATGGACCAGTGACAGATGACACAGATGCCCAGAGGAGGTGAGCAGCACTTTTTTGCACTATTGATCAAAAATCTTCTGTTTCATCATATAGAACACATTAGGGCAGGAAACAGTGCCTGAAAAAAGCATCTGGACTTTTGTGAAGCTCGGTTAATAAGTGAGGCTTGGACATCAACTCCTCATACCCTTTAATTACAGCAGATTAACATGGAGCCTGCAGACACCTCCATCTGATTACAAAATGTCTGAGCTTGGATCAGGGTGATTCATAAGCTCCAACAACACTTATCATCTGGCGATTCTCATTTAGATTGAAAATTGAAAGGTCAGATGTCCTCAAGCCTTGACTGCAGTGGTGCAAAGAGCAGCATTATGTCAAGATTCCACTATGGTGTCAACCAAAGGAGAATGGGAACCATAGGAGTAATCGATTCTCATTTTATATTTTAGAGTTTTTTTGTTTTTTTACCCTTGATTTGGTGACTAGTGGACCTGGAGCTGGATTTGTAAACATATAAATCAATACAGATTTAAGTGTATTGAATCCTGCACATCAATCACTCATGATTTGATTCATCTCCTGTAAGTGAATGCTCTTATCATCATTTGCTGGCCTGCGATAAGCTTTGGGAACATGGGCCTCAATATCTAGTCTGCAGACTGCCATCATTTGCCCCCCAGTGGTTAGAAAAGCTATTGCACTGGAACAAGAACTGCTGAGGCTGGAAACTTCAATTCAGCTTAACATTTGCAATACACTGAGGGCAACTATGAAAAGTAAACACACACACACAAATCTGTTGTTTTTAAAGATGTTACTGATTGCCATCTGGAGGAAGACCTCTTACAGAAACTACAGAGTCAAATGTTCCTTATTTTAACAGTTTATTTGGCTACATTTATATATAGAATACATGTTTACATCTCACCCAGTAATCTCCAGACAGATTAACACATTCTAATACAGATTACTGGCAAGAAAACATCTAGACAAACCATAAGCAGGTAAGAATTGCTGATTTGTTGAAGCAATGTAAAAATATTTATCTAAAACCTACACTTTTGTCTACTACATATGTGTTTAAAATGTCTTTTAATAGTACTCACCATGTAGTCAGAGGTGCATGCAAAATTGTGAGCAACCCTAGATTAAACATTGGTCACTGTGAACTGCTCAGTAAAAGATGGTAAAAAAATGTAATTTTCTTAAATAACATGTCTCTTCCATGAACGAAGACTCATTTTTGTGCAAGTCATATTTAAGCAGGAGTTGCTGCACAGTAGAACAGTTCACCACCTGCAAAGTCTTCCTGAAGGTTTTTTGCAGTCCATCAATGGTTTTAATCTGCCGTTCTAGCAATCCTACGAGCAGTTCCTGTGTATTGTCGTCTAAGGCCCGGAACTTACTTCACACAAGCAAGCAAATACAGACACTTAGAGCTACACGTGTAGCTGCATTACATTTCATAATGCATCACAAGCACAAGCTGATTCTGAGCATAGCTGGAAGGAGCACTGCAGCGACAGCCAAGTTCCCTTGAACCTCCAGAGGACTTCCAGTCAAATGCTATGGTGGACCAGTTTCTTTTGATGATATGTCCTCTATAGTGTTTTAACCTCCACAATAACATAAGAACACACCCTGAATGTGTACAGCAGGACCGTGGGTTTGCATAGCACTGACCAAGCATTTGCATTTGCATTTTGGAGGAAAAAGGGGGGAAGCTTGCAAGCCTGAGAACACCATCCCAACTGTGAAACATGGGGGTGGCAGCATCATGCTGTGGGGTTGTTTTGCTGCAGGAGGGACTGGTGCACATCACAAAATAGACGGCATCGTGAGGAAAGAACATTATGTGGAAATACTGAAGCAACATCTCAAGACATCAGCCAGGAAGTTAAAGCTTGGGTGCAAATGACTTTAGACAGACTTAGACAACCTTTATTGTCATTCTTTATACACAAGTGTACATAGAACAAAATGTCGTTGCAGAGGCTCGCCCGGAATGTGCAAAATAGATACAAAAATATCAAATACACACATGCACATAGATACATCGTATCAATAGTAACTCAGAATGACATGGACTTGGTGCATTTCTGGATGTAGCAACAATGCAAGAGAATCTGCATGTAATATGTGGAAATGTAAAAGCATAAATATTGAATATAGGCATCTAATATAGATACATAATATACATCTGCATATATTTGTACATATCTAACAGTAAGATATAAGTACAATATAAGTATAAATGAAGTGACTTGTGTATTTGAATTATCATTAGTTAATCCTATAATACGATAGCTAATGATAGTTAGTACACAGATGGCATGTGGCTCAGTGTTGCCTTGAAATTGTCCAGTTTTGGGAATTTAACAGTCTAATGGCTTGAGGGAAAAAACTGTTGCAGAACCTGGTGGTCCTGCACTGGATACTACTGAAACGTTTGCCAGAAGCCAGCAGGGAAAACAGACCACAGTAAGGATGTGAGGGGTCACTGATGGTGTTGCATGCTTGGGATATGCACTGCCCTGATGCAAGGTCCTGAATTGAGGGGAGAGAGGTCCCGATGATTTTCTCTGCTGTCCTCACCACTCTCCTCATATTTCTCCAGTCGGAGGCACTGCAGCCTCCACACCACACAGAGATGCAGCTCGTCAGAATGGTATGGTGCTTCTGTAGAATGTTGTAAGGATAGGCGGGGGCAAGTGGACTCTTCTCATCCTGCGCAGGAAGTGCAGATGCTGCGGTGCCCTCTTAACTAGTGACGTGGTATTAACAGACCAGGTGAGGTTGTCTGTGACGTACACCCCCAGGAACTTTACACTGCTGACCACAGCCGTGGTGTTGATGAAGAGTGGAGCATGACTGGGACGTTTTTTCTTGAAGTCGATGATGTGGTTTTATCCACATTCAGTATCAGGTTGTTAGCAGTGCACCAGCCCACCAACTGCTCCACTTCCTCCCTGTAGGCCAGGTCGTTATCATCCTTGATGAGGCCCACCACTGTAGTGTTGTCCGTGAACTTCATGTGGTTAGTGGCAGACCTGGGGACACAGTCATGTGTCATCAAAGTGAACAGCAGGGGGCTCAGTACACATCCTTGAGGGGATCCTTTGCTGAGGGTGGTGACACAGGAGGTGTTCTTTCCAACCTTAACTGACTGTGGTCGTTCAGTGAGGAAGTCTAGTAGCCAGTTCCGCAGGGGGGTGCTGAAGCCCAGGAATTTCAGTTTGTTCACCAAATGCTGTGGAATTATGGTGTTAAACGCCAAACTGAAGTCCAGGAACAGCATCCACACATGGCCGTTCTTCTCCTCCAGATGAGCAAGGCTCAGATGAAGAGCAGAGGAGATGGTGTCAGTGGAGCGATTTGGCCGGTAAGGGAACTGAAAGGGGTCAAATGTGGTGGGTAGTCCAGAGGTGATGTGCTTCTTAACCAGCCTCTCAAAGCACTTCATCATAGTTGGAGGTAGTGCAACGGGCCGGTAGTCGTTTAGAGATGAGATGTGAGGTTTTTTGACACTGGAATGAAGACAGTGGACTTCAAACACGATGGGACTATGGCTAGATCCAATGAGGTGTTAAAAATATCTGTGAGGACAACTGGTCTGCACATTCCCTGAGCACCCTACCTGGTATATTGTCAGGGTCAGGGGCCTTCCATGGGTTGACACTTCTCAGAGTCTTCCGCACATCAGCAATGTCGAGGCAGAGTAGCTCCTCATCCTGAAGAGGAATAGCTTTGGGTCTTCCAAATGGACAATGACCCGAAGCATACTACCAAACTGGCTACAAAGTGGCTTAAGGATAACAAAGTCAAAGTTTTGGAGTGGCCATCACAAAGCCCTGATCTCAATCCTATAGAAGATTTATGGGCAAAGCTGAAAAGGCAGGTGTGAGCAAGTCGGCCTACAAACATGGCTCAGTTACACCAGTTCTGTCTGGAGGAATGGACCACAATTCCTGCCAACTATTGTGAGAAGCTTGTGGAAGGATATCTTAAAGGTTTGAGCCAAGTCATACAGTTTAAGGGCAACAGTACCAAATACTAATTAAATGTATTAAAACTTTTGACTTTGAAGAAAGTAATAAAAATTGCCTTAAAAAGTCTCTCTTTCATTATTCTGGCAGTTAGCACATAGAAATAATCCTAATTGACCTAAAACAGGAAGAGCTTATTCTGATTTCATGTGAGACAGTGAGAAAAAACCTGCACATGTGTCTTTTTATATAATGTATGTAAACGTCTGGTTTCAACTGTAGCTGAGAGTGCAAATGTCTTTGACTGTCCAAATGATTTTGGACATTTTTTACTCTTCATTTGTACAAAACAAATGTCTACATATATATTTTATATATGAATGATGCACCACCACCACCATCCTCTCCGCATGTCCATCTCATACTGGGCCTATATAGACATTCTAAGCATGAGAAGAAATCTGTGAATGTTTGTAGTCAAGGATGCTGCTGAATTGTCTTGCCGAAAGATTTTTTTTCTTGCCAAGGTGTCTGGATTTAGCAGATTAATCTTTAATACCTGAATAATTCTCCTCTCATGTCCAAACACATCTACTGCTTACAACTGCTGTCTCGAGAGAGAGAAGTATCTGAAGACACAGATACTATGCCATAGCATAGTTGAATTACCAGTCCAATCCTCGATTGAAATTGTGATGGATGTTATTGAAATGTTATTGAACACACTATCAACACTCCACTCCTATCGCAAAATATACAGGAGTGAAAATGTTCACTCGTGTTCAAACACATATCTTTATTTCTAAAAACTAGTTTTGACCAGATTATTGACCAAAATATGTGATGGGGATGGTGTGTTGTAAACAGAACTGGCATCATGTCAGATGCTAAAACCTGAAGATCATTGAACACATCAGGGTTTTATATGCATTGATTGATGATATAATACATTAAACAGTTAATTTGAGTAAATTGAATAAACCTGTTATCAGACTCAGTTATACATTCTATAACCACATGCAGACATATTAAGACATAAGTCAGTTTATGCTATTCCAAGTGGAGTTATGTGGCCTTGGGTGCAAGTCTGAGTCCCATCTTTAGTTACCTTCAGTTATGCCAAACTGTGTTTAAAAATTAAGCCAAACCTGTTGTATTGTTTATGCAGCATGCCCTGCAATGCCCACTGAAAACAGTGTGGTCAGTCAGTCATCTCAGAGGCCAGAATGCACAGCAATAACTACATTTCAAGATGATTTTCTAGGCGTGTGGGAGAATATTGATAATGCTGTATCAATTCTTAAAAACAAGCATTGATTTTTAAACGATCATATAGTGGTAAGACTGCTTATTTTCCATTTCTAGACCTATAAATGTCTACATTTTACATTTCCATCAGGATTAATCATGCTGCTGTGATGAATTATATTTTACAGATACATTATCCTTTTATAAGGAATATCATGAAACATATCCTCATAATTAAAAGTGAAAGGGAAGGTTTAAAAGACAGCAATGAGACCTGCTATGATATATGGTTTGGAGACTGTGGCTCTGTCTAAAAGACAGGAGGCTGAGCTGGAGGTGGCAGAGATGAAGATGCTGAGATTTTCGTTAGGAGTGACAAGGATGGACAAGATTAGAAATGAGCAGATCAGAGGGACGGTGAAGGTGGAGCAGTTTGGCGATAAAGCCAGAGAGGCCAGGTTGAGATGGTTTGGACATGTGTTGAGGAGCAATAGTGGATATATTGGACAAAGAATGTTGGAGATGGAGCTGCCGGGCAGAAGGAGTAGAGGAAGACCTCAGAGAAGGTTTATGGATGTAGTGAAGGTGGACATGGAGATGGTTGGTGTTACAGTAGAGGAGGCAGGGGATAGGGCAAGATGGAGGCAGATGATCCACTGTGGCGACTCCTAAAGGGAGCAGCCGAAAGAAGAACAAGATGATCATAATTAAAAAAGTAGTTGCACCCAGAAGGAATCAACCAATTTCAATGCACAACTTCAGTGGTGTCATGCAGGACAGTCATGGAGTCATTCAGAAACTCCTTGTGTTTTTGGACTGTGGTCAGCTCCAACAGCCCATAAATGCTCAATTCAAGTCAAGCATTACCCTGCATTAAAAATGCCAGTTGGCCATGAGAGGCAGCGTGGGGCAGGTTGTACTGCACACTGAGCATGTCATTAATGGGGGTGACCAACTGTCATATTCAATGACTGTCTTGGTGATGACCAACACGCGCAACCAGTGGCCCTACCTTTACTGAAACACACTACAGAGCACTATTCTAACAGTACAACGTTTGCCTGCCCACTACTGTTGTCTTAAGAGCCTGTAACATTCTTTCCCCTTTGTCTGCAGGCAGATGATGGAGCAGCATCAGTTGCAGCTGGAAAGGGAGCGACGAACATCAGGTTCAGCAGGTAAAGAGCTTCTCAACACACACACACACACACACACACAAAACCACCCTGTTTTACCAGGAGTGAGCGCTGCAGGCTTCTCAGAGATGACTCCTGAATATGGATGGAATTCAGCCCCCTGGCCCAAAGGTCTTCAGACCATCTATCACTCAGTCACTCACACTCTGCTCTCTCGCTCTCTCTCTCTCTCTCTCTCTCTCTCTCTCTCTCTCTCTCTCTCTCTCAGTCTATCTTTCTCTGCACTTTCTCTCTGCTCATGTTTACCCATGTATGAGTCCAGCTCAGACAGACCTATCCCATAATACCATACACATTCATGTGTGAGTTCAGTCTGCCAGCTGGGACATAATACATGCTACATTCACACCTGTTTGGAGTTCATTTGTACCAAAGGTGGACTAAAGTAATAAATGTTAACATGCAAATACTATGAATGAAATCAAACTTCAAAGCATGGTCAACTGTATCATGTTTGGAATCAATGGCATTGTCCATCCAGCATGGTAAGAGACGACTGAGTTAAACGTCCTAGATCTTTATTTTCATGCCGAGTGTCAGATTGTATAGTTCATTTCTCGCTGATTATTGATTGTTCCTCCCAGCCAAGAAGTTTGTTTGTTATGGCTAATTATTCAACATAAGTGGACTTTGTGGGGAAATATGGCTGCATTATCCCGTACACTCAGCTGCAGCGGGAACATTTTACCAGCTCATTCATACAGATGTGCTCTTTCTCTGCTGTGGGTACTAATAGAGTGGAATCACTTTTCTTATATTTATACAGCACATTTACTTCTGAGCAACAAGTTGTGCGAATGACTTTGTTACATTATTAGCTGTGCTAAACATTTAGTGAACACTGAGAGTCTAACTAGTGTAGCTTGCACAATAATGGCCTTAATCTCAACCAGCTGAATAAAAAAGCAATAGCTTTTAGCCTTTCAATAGCGATAGCCTTTCAGCGATAGCAAGCATACAGTCACCTAATTAGTAAATAGAGTCCACCTGAGTATAATGTATTCTCAGTGTAAGTTCAGCTGTCGTGTGAAGAGGTTTGTTAGAGAACATTAGTGATTAAACAGCATCATGAAAAACAGGACAATGACCCTAAACTTACAGCCAGACTTATAATGGAATGGTTTAGATCAAAGCATATTCATGATTTAGAAAGGCCCAGTCACTGTTCAGACCTCAATCCCATTCAGAATCTGTGGGAAAACTTGCTGTTCACACATGATCTCTGTCCAAGCTGACTGAGTTTGAGCTATTTTGCAAAGAAGATTGGGCATAAATTTCAGCCTCTAGATTTGCAAAGCTATAGAGACGTACCTCAAAAGACTCACAGCTGTAATTACAGCAGCAGCTACAAAGAGTTGACTCAGGGGTCTGAATACAAACGCTTCAGTTTACGAGTTTTTATTCGTAAAAAGAAATTGAAAACCATCATTTTCTTTTCATCACTTCATAATAACTTCCTACTTTGTGTTGGTTTATCACAAAAAATCCCTAAAAAAACATTTCAATTTGTTGGTGTAATGGGGAAAAAAATGTGGCATGAATATTTTTTCAAGGCACTTAAAGAGATGGGTTGAAAAGGGTGGCAGCCTTTGCCACTGCCTCGGACCACCCAAATATAAAAAAACATATTTTAAATGCGCAGACATTTATTTCCAAATATGAATTAAGACAAATATTGCAAAACACCAGTGGATTGCCCACTTTGCCAACAGCGGACCAATAGTGGCCCGCTATCAGGGTTGCTGTGTCTGACTCTTTCAGTCGTGTTCCAACTGAGGACTTCTTTAACCAACTGTCTTAGATCTGTCAAAAAACCCAAGGGAAAGGCTGTTAGGTGGCTAAATGTTTTTGGTAGCTGTGCAGAAGTGCAGAATCGTGTAAGACATGGCAGTTCAGGGGAAATGTGGTGGTGAAAATGAGATCTGGAAAACCATGAAAACTCACAGAGAGAACTGTGCTGATATAAAAGGCAAATAAAAATCCTAATATAAAAATGTTGATTGATTTAATCCTTAAAACATTTTCTTTGTATTTTTATATTTAATATTTTGCTTGCTATTGGCACAAAATGAACCCCATACATGTGGCACACCTTTGCACATTTCACATCTTTTTCATGACTGAATTTTCTGTTTCTTTTTTTTTTTTTTTCATCACTGTCACTTTTCTCTTTTTTTGTTTGTTGCTTGTTTCTATCCCTCTGTCTCTCTCACCGTGTGTCAGTCTCCACCCTTCAGTTCAAAGTGTCTGCCTCTGCCTCTCAGCCCGATGCCCCACCAGCAGACTACAGGCAGTATCGTGCCAACACTCTCCCCCCTTCCTATGCCCGCATCAACCCCTCCCCTCCTTCCTCCTCTCCCTCTCAGGAGCGTGAGAGCAGCTATCGCACAGTGGACTCATCCGCTCAGAAAAAGGCTCAGCAGCTTTCGCAGCTCTCCACCTCCCTGGCCTCAGCCTTCTCCCCTGTGCAGCCTGGTGGCGTTCCTCCGCCATCTCGCAATGTGCGGCAGATCCCCCTTTCACCCCCCACTGCCTCACGTCAGCTGGAACCCAAACATAGTACATGGTCCTCTGCCCATATGTACGCCCCACTTCCCACCTCGTCACCCCCTGTGATTATGCCTATGCCCCTCAAGCAGCCTGTGCTACCAGTGGCCCTCCCTCTGCTGCCTCTGAACAACGGCCGGCCCAAAGCACCTGCCCACTTTGACCCCACCTCCCATCCACATCAGCAGCCTTCTAACCAGCCAGAAGACTGCTACCCCTTCCGGACTTCGCCTCCCCAGGCCCCATCTGCGCAGGCTCCACCTCAAAAGACCCCACCTCCTCAGACGGTGCCTGCTCCCTCTCACCCTCACTTCTACCCTACCTACTGTGAGACAGCCCCCCTGCCTCCTCTCATTGGTCAGCCTCAAGTTCAAGGCCATGCCCTCCAGCAGCAGTTCACCTCCTTCCACCAACAGCCACAGTATCAGGCCACGCCCCCCACTGACACTACGCTTCCCTCTTATACCTCTGTGTCTGAGGGGCTGTCGACACCCCCTCCTGTCTCTCAAGCTGCCAGTAAGTATCTCCACCAACTGGTAGTAGCAAGTGGTTCGTTTTTATGTATCAGCATAGTCGGATATGAAAATGAAAAGCATTGGCCCACAATTCCCATATTTGGTGCATTCCTGACAATCAATCATTATTCATTTTTTACATTTTCTGTTTTTCCACACACAAATGTAATGTAACACATAAAACATTCTATCTAAAATGAAACTAAACTGTCATCAAATTCACTATATGGACTACAGCTTTTGATTGTTTGAGTGCTTTAGTAAATATCATACTGTAAGTAGTGTAAGACTAGTTTCTCTACATTTGTTTATTATGTTTGTGTTGTTTTACTCTTGCTGATCTGACTCACTGCAATTAAACCTCTTGAATATACTTGCTGTATTGAATTGGTGCATTTTAATCAGAATGATGATTCTGCTTCCTCAATCAATCAAATTTATTAATATAGCACTTTTTACAATGAAGGCGTTGTCACAAAGCAGCTTTACAGAAATCTGGGTCTTATGAGCAAGCCAGTGGACAACAGTGACAAGGGAAAACTGGGAAACCATCCTCCACTGGTGGATACTGGATAACACAGACATAAAGCATTCTGCACTCTATTATACATATGTGATGGGAGTAGCTGTGTGTGTGTGTGTGTGAGAGAGAGAGAGAGAGAGAGAGAGAGAGAGAGAGAGAGAGAGAGAGAGAGAGCTTAGCCAAACATCATAAGTAGTGATGAATCATCATCACAGTGTTGAATTTTCTATTCAAATTGTATTACTAGTCTTCATCCCCACCAGAAATCACACAGATTTGTGCTAAACGTTCATTTTAAAGTTACATTGTAACATTTTCTACTGGATGAATTATTAAAGAGGAGGAATTAGCATAGATTTTTTTTAGTAATCAAGTCATTGAAGTTCTAATATGGAAATATTGAAACACCTACTCACTCATTGTTTCTTCCGAAATCAAATATATTCAAAGAGAGTTTTTCCCGCTTTTGCTCGAGTAGCTGTAGTTTGGTCAAGATGTTGGAAGATCCTCATCCCCACCTTCCCAGCTCTGGACTTATGACACACACAGGTTTTACATGGTCCTGGTATAATATCTTTAAAACAGGAGTCAGCTGGAAGAACCAGCTGGAAGAACCAGTTGATCTGCAGTACGTGCTAATAATTAGACCAGCGGGTCTCAAGTGTTCTCATATCACAGTAATGACCTCAGAAAGGACTGTTGGTGCATACCGTCCAATTTGTGTTATGAAAGGCTTACTCCAAAACGTTTAGATTAAATGGTGTGATTATATAAGATGTAAACCTTTGACAACAGCTACGTTCAGCTGATAAAACATTCATTTATTTTTGATGAAAAAATATAAAGTAACTTCATTGAAAAAAATCTAAACTGTTGTCTTTTTCAACAGGTCCCCCCCTTCCTCCCGGACATCCCTCCATGCTCTCCTCCACTCCCCCCCTTCATCCTCCTGCTCCTCCTCCTCCACCTGGACCTCCTCCTCCAGCTGCCGCACCTCCACCTACCCCACCTCCTCTCCCAGCAGGTGCTGGTCCTGCACCCTCAGGCCTGGCTGCAGCCCTGGCTGGGGCCAAACTCCGCAAAGTTCAACGGGTGAGTGTGTCTCACGTAGTGTAGCTGCCACCCTTACATCAAGGCCTACAGCGTTTCCTGTAGTCTTGACATCAACCTCACATTGTCATACCTACATTTATTACATTTCTGTGTCTAAATGAATGACATCATACACATCCTTCACTGCTGTCTGCAGAACATCCGTAAAATTGAACACAGGTTCTTCTGCACACATTATCACACATTGTTCTGCACATCTGAACACATTTTTCTGCACACATAGTTCTGCATACACTTCTGCACTGCACACATTGTTCTTCTGTGCACAGTCCTACAAGATCTCACTCTGTTTTAAATGGTGCCTGAATTTCATGAATGTGTGTGGCATTCTGTGGTCTGTTCATCGTGCATTACAGTTTTCCACTTTTAAGTGAACAGACGAGTTAAACATATTTCACTACTCCTTACTAAAGAGGACATGCAGGTGAGCAGATGTGTTTACCTGCCAGCCTACACTGAGTAATTGTTAGAAGGTGTTTCTTTTTACGATGGTGCAGAGACAGAGCAGACTGTATTATGTTCTTCAGTGCGGTTCATTTCATGTTCACACAGACAGAGAGCTGATGTTTACTAGAAATTCGATGTATGTTTTTTTTTTTTGTCAAGCTGCTACAGTATGTGTATGAAATGTAAACATGCAGTGTCATTAGAGGCTTTAGCATGTTGCCCTGCTGTAGAGAATTGGCAAAGTTCTGTCAACGTCACAGGTGGGTAATGTTATATTGATCTGCTGTGGTGTAAACGGACATGCTGTGTTTGAACCCCGCAGCCTGAGGAGAGCAGTGCCAAGAATGATGCCAACCGTTCCAGTGGAGGCAGTGGAGGAGGAGGAGAGGGTCTCATGCAGGAGATGAATGCCCTTCTAGCACGAAGGTCAGACTTGATCATAAGCTGCTTACATGTTTAAATAGCATTATTATTTTTTAACACTGTTGTTCAAAGGTTTGAAATTTGTTGCTGTCACACAAATGTGTGTCTCCATTTTTGTCATGTTTCACTTTCTGACATAATCAAAAATAATCAAGCAGTGATTATTGCAGTCATTGTGTCTAAATTTGGTATTAAATTGGCCAATAGAATTGCATTAAAATGCATAATAGTTTTTAGTGTTATTTTTTGTTTTAGTGTATTAGTTTTGTGTAGTTTTAGTGTATTTTTTGATATTTATCGTATTTTAAGCTTTAATTTTAAATTTTATGTTATATTTTTAAATTCAAATGGTAAAGTTTTGTCAGTCATTTTTAAATCATTTTCATTGGTGTTGTATTATTAGAAACATTTTAAGCTTTAGGATTGTAAGGTTTATGCAGGTGGATCCAGGAATGAAGTACTCATGCTCAAATTGCTTATTTTGTTGATTTAAGGAATTTCTACTAAAATTTGCAATTTTATTCCAAATTTTATTTAATCTTTTGAAAATATGGAGAATTTTTAGATGCACAAGACTGTTTTAGCTGCAGAGCCTTCGTCCTAAAAATCTCCTCTTGCTTCTAGGAGGAAAGCTTCAGAGAAGCCAGAAGAAGGTCAAAATGTATGTGCCCTTAAAAACATGCTTCCTCACATCCTCATACATCTTTCTTTGATTGAACCATTGGATTTATGCAGGATTTTTTTCTGTGTGTGCTTTAATTTTAGGAAGAGTCCAATGGATCTCCAGCCTCACGTGGTTCAGGTCAGCAGAGCTCAGTCGATACAGTTACAGCATTTAGCAGACACTCATATCCAGAGTGACTTACATATTACAGAGGTCGGCCAGAGCAGTGTTAGGAGTCTTGCCCAAGGACTCTTATTGGTGTTGTACAGGAAAGTTGCCCAGACTGGGTATTAAACCCCAGTCTCCCACATGGTGTGGTGGCTTGCTGGTGGTGTTACCTACTGTTACCACACCAACCGTGATATTCTGCCTGCCGTCAAGCAGCAGCCTGTAAGACAGGCTTTCTGACAAGTTTGGGACATTTTGAGAAACCTTTCTTGACTCTGTGAGAAACTGCAAGTTTCGTAATGCTTGCATAAAGGGAAGGTTTCTGGATGTGACTCGGCCCTTATCTTGTTTCAATATTTCCTGGTTCGTGTAAAATGTCATTATCAGAGCCTGGTTTTGCAAATATTTAACAGAAAACTTGGGAATAGTTGCAATTAAAAACAAGAATTAAATAAAAAATAGAGTCAAATAATACATATGATAACTGTCCTAAAATTAACAAGAAGAGAAAGTGGAGTCAGGTTGCCTGAACTCTGATTTATTATGTTTATCTCTTTGTAATTGTTTGATTTATTTAATTAGTTGGTAAATAATTTGAAAAAAAACCCACAATTGAACACAATTAAAACACAATATTCATGAAAAATGTAAACACATTGTGATTTTATACACTCTTTTTAATTCCCACAGTTTTTAAGTATTAGGTTTTTCCTCTTGTTTACATTATGTGTGTCCAAAATTGAGCTCCAATTGTGTTCCTTCCTGAGTCCACTTCAGTCGCTTGCAGCTCACTGAAGTTTTATTTACAGATGCTGTGAAGAAGCCATGGGAACGAGCAAATTCTGCAGACAAATCCTCCGCTGGTTCAAGGTCAGTTTAACACTTGCATCAGTGTTACAGTGTTGATGGACATCGTTCTGTTTCCAGTTTATTCTATTCTAATTTATTTGATGTCCTTACTGGTGAAGAATTCCACAGTTTCCATTTCCACTGAAATAAAAGATCTCTCAAGCCTTGGGCTTCTGCTTATGGGCACATCTTAAGGCTTCTCTTAAAATGGTTTGGTTAAATGCATCCATGACTGTTGCTCAGTCTTATCTTTGGTCTGCGTAATAAAATAAAGCCTAACACACCAGAAGTCTGGAGAGGCCTACAAGTGAACAAAGCCTGTCCTTATCTCCCTCTGCCAACGATAAAACGTAGGCTGTGGATTTGTGTAGAAGCTATACAATGGAGAGCTCTGATAGTGTGTGCAAATATTGATGAACTGTCACTGCATGCTCAGCTGCAAATCAATAAAAAGACAGAGTTAGTGGAGATTTAATATCACTTTTGACCATAATCACAATAGTCTCATTCAGCAATGATGTAAGCATTTCACAATTTCAGACGGGTAACCTTTCAGAGCCGATGTTGTACAATTCTTTGTGTACCGTGGATGCTTATCATTGATTTCCCAGAGTTCTGGATTTCTAAGCTCAATATTACACCTCTCTGTTGAGTGTAAGTTCAGAAATTGCAACTGGTCTTCTGAGCCACCATTATTTCATCAGTTGAAGAAACAATGGGGACAGAATGTCACTCGTATACTTATATATTTTTAGTCGTTTCACTGCAAACAGAACAGTCAGTAAGTAATTGAACAAACTGTATGTGAACCATTCTCTGTACAACTAAAAAAAGAGGGAAGGTGCTGGAGAGACAAGAAAACTACTGTTACCATTATGATACTCGTAAATCCATTTCAGTGCAGTACCATGCAAATCCAAATTTGACTTGTTAATGGCTAACAACTTTCCAGGTGGAAACTCACACTTCTAAAATAAGGTTCCATGTTACATTCATCAGTCTTTGTTCATTGCATGTCCTTTTTTCTACCACCTTTTTTCTCTTCTTCTTTTTTTCTCATGCACTAATGTCTATATTGTATACTGTAATATAGTCTGTATATTATATATTCTATATATTTATATGGTGCTGCTTACTTATACTAAATGATTTTTTCTGCCTATCTTCTGCTTACTGTACTTATGCTGCTACTGGAACCTTAATTTCCCTGAAGGAACCCTCCCAAGGGATCAATAAAGTTCTATTCTATTCTATTCTATTCTACATATTACCATACAGTGGCAGTTTGGTCCAAATACACATATTTATAACCTCTGTATTTTTTTTGTTTGTTTGTTTGTTGTTGTTTTTTTCTTGTTTTTTTTTGTTTGTTTGTTTTTACATGAGCAGCTTGCGCTCAAGGAAACTGGTTATTTATTAAAATTAACAAAAATTAATTGGAATATTCAATGAAGTCATATGACCAGCACTAATATCATAATGCCCATGGGGTTTTTTTGCTACTACCTATCTTTGTTGTTCTGAGAAACAAATAATGAATGGGCATCTTTACACCCCTATTTGCAGTGTGTTTGGTTTAGAAATTGGTGGCAGTAAGTAAAGACTATCTGTAACATTTTACAGTGTTTTCACTGCTTTGACTTGTGAATCACAGCCTATTTTTTCTTTTTGTTATAATGGGAAAAAAAAGAGGAGGCTTGGTAAATGATTGCCATTTCCTGCAGTGTCTAGATTGTTAAGCTAGCACTGACGGTGCACACAACTGCCAATTAATGCATCTTGGCATGACCAAACACGCCAGGACACATTGCAAAGACAGGTGAAACCCTAGCATGTAATCTGAATCAGATTTCCATCCATTTATTGTCACAAAGTGACTCTGATGTTGATTACACAGGGTGAGACCTATCGGCAGCACCAGTGAGGAGTCAGGAGACTTTGACAGAATGAAACAGGTAGGCTTTCAGGTGAAATTAGACAACAAGGTATTTGTCTGTTTCACAAAATTATTTTTGTTATTTTTAGTTTTTGTTATTTTACAAAATGTTCATTATCATTTTTAACTTTAATATTTCAATGCACATTTCAAGTTCACTGAATCACTCATAGCAGATGCTGGACCTTTACATTTATGGCATTTAGCAAACACTCTTAACCAGAGTGTCTTACAAGGTTAGTCATACTCTGAGGTGGCTCAGAGTAGTGTTAGGAGTCTTGCCCAAGGACTTTTATTGGTGTAGTACAGCATAGTTTCCAGACTGGGAATTAAACCCCAGTCTCCCACATGGTGTGGTGGCTCACTGGTGGTTTTAACTGTTGCACCACATCAACTACCAAATAAAGTATGATACACACTGGATCATTTTTACAGTTACATTTATAGTAGATGCTGATTAATGTAAATACCGAATTGTTTAGAATAGATGCTGAATAGATGCCGATTTGTGGCAGTTACTGTGTGCTGTTAGGTTTGTGAAACCATTACATAAAGAGTTAAATCAAGAAGAAGACAAATTATGAGACTTTCTCATTTGTTTATTGAGGGAAATTGTCTGATATTACATATCTGTGGGGAGCAAAAGTATGTGTGAATTTTTTTGGAAGTGTATCATGGCACAAACAATGGAGATTTTAGTGGAGCTCAGAAGAACAGTTGTTGATGCTCATCAGGCTGAAAACATCATCCTGTCTGTAAACCAAAGTAGTGGTGGTAGTATCACCGTTTTGCTGCATCTGTGACTTGCCATCATTGATTGAACAATACATTCTGAATTGTACCAGGAAAATGTCCAGAGATCTGTCCGTGAGCTAAAGCTTAAGAGAATGTGGGTCATGCAGCAAGTCAACGACTCTAAGCACACAAGTTGTTTAACCAGAAATGTTTAAAGAAGAATACAGTTATGTCCTGAACTTATTCTAATATAATTGTTGTGGATGGACCTGAAACACCAAGATCTTGGAAGGAAACCAGTGAACATTTAAACAGTTAAAGCTGTTCTGTTGGAGAAATAGGCTAAGATTCCTCCAAGCCGATGCAGGACTAATCAATAGTTTAGTTACAGTTGTTGCTGCCCAAGGGGGTCACACCAGATACTGAAATCCAACCTTCACATACTTTTGCCACTAGATATGTAACATTCGATCATTTTTCCTCAATAAATAAATGAGCAGATGTAATTAAATGCAATATTTTGTAAAGGAAATGGCTTATTTGTTTAACTTGGATCTTCTCTCATTTTAGGACTTTCCAATGAAGTTAAAGGTCAAATTTATGAAGAAATATATAACATTTAAAGGGTTCACAAACTTTCAAGCATAACAGATATGGAATCATTTAGTGAATATACTGAATAATTCATAGTAGGTACTGTATTATTTACAGTAAATTCAGTAAATAAACATATGTAGTCGTTACAGGATTGAAGTTCTTAAAATTAAACTCAAAATAAGCCGAGGTCTTATTGTGTCGAGGCTGTTTTCTGCAAACTCAGCCCATCTGAATCTAACATATTTTATTTTTTTTTCTTTTTCTAAACAGGAGATCTTGGAGGAGGTTGTGCGTGAATTGCATAAAGTCAAAGATGAGATCATTGATGGTGAGAATGAACGAATGTAAACTTGTTAACTTGGAGTTCTTTAATATTAACAGCACAGCAATGCTACTGTCTTTTTCTTCCCCTCAGCCATTAGACGAGAACTCACGAGGATGGGCACTACATAGTGTTTACAAGCATCATGACACTGACGGAAGGTTCTTGGAGAAGTTCAGAAAGGATCCTGTGGCGCGCTTTGAAGGATGTTCTCGCAACATAGCTGCAATGGCGAGGAAAACATTGCTGTCAGTTTGCAGAAATGTTGCGTCAACTGGGAGCATTACAGAACGGAACAAGAGAAAGCAGAGAAATGGGAGTGAGTGAGAGTGAGTGGTTGTATGCATGTATGAATGGATGTATGGATGAAAGGGTGGATGGGTGGCTAGACCTTCACACTGAATTTTTCTATTTTCTCCTGTATGAACATTAAAAGACTCAGCCCACTGTGCAGTTTGCTGCTCTCAGTCTTTCAAGTCTTAAGAGAGATCGTTGACTAGTTGGAACTTGATGAAGATATTTTTGTTTTATACTGTTTTATTGTGTCATTGACCATTATTATTAATGTTCAGATAATTTTATTATTGGTGGTACAGAGAGGGAGAGAGAGATACAAAGATGCTCACTATCTGTGTCAGCCTTTTATATTTTATTACTTTCTTCATTCTTTGGTTTTTGATAAGCACACTGAGCACACGCTTGTGCTGAACTGTCAACATCAGCGTTTTCTGGGGTTTCTTTCTTTTTCTTTTTCTTTTTTTTTTGCCTAGGCAGGTGTATAGGTTTTGGGTTTGTTTAGCTTGGATTTGACTTGATGGTGTGAGGTACTTGATGATGGTTGCCATTTGAATGAATCCTGAAAGATGTAATTGTAGCTATAGCCCTATGAGATGGCAATTTTTGGAAACTCCTCATTTACTCAAAGAATTGGTTGAAATGTTGGGTCCTACAGTATATCCTATTAGGTTACTCATTTTAAAAGACAACATTGAAAAAATGACCTTTGAATAAAACTAAGAACACTGAATCTACACTATGTGAATCTGTCTTTGTCATCTGTACCAAGAGGTTGTCCAAATAGAAATGTTAATATTAGAATATTAAACATATTAACCACTGTTAAGATTTTTTGACTCCAGCCCTGGAAACCCATCAGCTTGCCCATTTTTAACTATTCACTGCCCCATCACACCTAATCGTGAATGAGGTCCACTGTAATTGTTTAAATAATTATTTCAGAGCCTTACTGAATAGTGTTGATATCCTGTTCTGCAGCACGCTGAGCGAGCTGAAGAGCCTTTTGGCCTAACATACATTTTGGGGTTAATATAAATGTTGAATAAAGATTGTTCTGTGATGTTTTTCTAATTTTAGAAAGTTGCAGCTGATCAACTGATTGCTCGCATCTTCTGATTCTTGCAACCCATCCTCTCATCCACAGAGGGAGAACTTAAGATGCAAAAAAGGATCTAATCCAAGGGAGGATGCAAGGGCTGGATTCACAAAAGTGTCTTAAGAAAGAAATTCTTCTTAGATGTGTGTTCGTCCTGAACTTCATACTTCACAAAAAGATGGATATATTCTTCAAAATCTATAGAATTTGTGGAGATTGTTCCTGAATTACTGTCTACATAAGAAAAATAATGGCTTTCTGATATCACACCACTGCCATCGTATTTTCCTATTGTTTCCTCCAGTCACTTCCAGCTCTTGTTTACTCATTTTTTGAACTCAATGTGTGAAGTGTGTCAATGTTTTTGGAAAAACTGCAATATGAAACTTGCTAAATATGACCCACAAACAGCGTATCTTTAAAAATATTAGGTAATTAAGACTTTTATATGATATGAAAACAATGTCTATCGAAAGATTCTTTTTCATCAGTCCAAGAAGAATTGCTGTGATGTGTAATACTTTCGAACTTCTTAATACTTTAGAAAATCTTAATGTCTATCTGAAGATTCTCTGCAGGTGTTTTTTCTTAGGGACGTTTTGTTAACTCCTGAAACATTTCAGAGATGTGTGTATTTGAAAACCACGGCAAGTTTACTTGGAGATGTGGGTTCTGTTCAGAATTATTAGCTTCTAATTTACAAAACATGTTGAAACTTGGGAAAAAATTAATGAACAATAGCGTCCACCAGTACTCGGGAGAACACCGCTTTCAGAAATTCACAACCATTTGCACCTTGTATTATTGTCCCGCCCAAGTTATAAATGGCTGCGTGATTAACCGCTGCTAAATTCTGGGCCATGCCAGGGACTAGTTTCAACAGGTCGACATTTGTTTTACCACAAAGCAAAGAAACTATATAGGTCAGATGGTACCTCTGGATCCTTTTTTCCAGGCATTCGGGTCACAAAGCTGAATTATTTTGGCACTACATTTGATCCATTGTGGAAGGAACCTTCTAAAATTACCCTTGTCTGTACTTAATCTGTCTGTGCAGGAGTTTCCGTAGAAGATTTGATTCCGGACATGTTTGGCTTTTACTTTGTCCGTAGTGACTGACTGTTATGGTGCTTAAGTTGCTCAATAAAAACACAACACCACCTCTCGTACATCTGCTTCAACTACTAATGGAGCACTTTTTAATTAAGCCAATAAATTTGAAAGTACCCGCAGCACAGACATTTTCACCTACATTTGGAGAATCAAATTATTATTCAAGACTGTCATCAGTCACAGATCACAACAGCTTTAGCTCAGTAGAAAATATTTTAATGTAAAAACTGCAGGGCAGGGAATCACTGATGAAAAGTCTTTTATGTACTTTTTCATCTCAGCCCAATAAGTATGTGTAAATGTAACCAACATTAGCTGAACAGACCAACAGTTGAACTGACCACAAGTCCATGTGTATTTTTAACTTGTTCCTCTGGTTTTAAGCTGAACGGTTTCCAGTGTGTTCCTACTAGATCAGCAGGCTTGTCCAGATTTTCTTCATCTCTGTTTAAATAGCGGCTCAGAGAGGATAATGCACCTCCAGTGCAGTTCATTCCTGTTTGGCCAGTTTGTATTCACGCTTGATCCTGGCATAGGGGCCAATGCTGTCGTCAAACACAAAGTCCCACAGCACTCGTATCCAGGAGGTGTGTTGCGGCAGGGAGTCATAATACTCTGCGGCGATCCTTTTGACCTGTAAATGAAAAAAAGAAGATCCAGCATGTGTTTACCTAGTTACAAGTGGCACAGAAGGTTCTTTGAGAAATTCCATAGAAGTACCATCCATTTAAGTTCCTTAAAACATTTTTAAAAGGAAATTTGAGAGTGTGAAGAACCTTGTGAGGACTTTCCCACAATGTACAAGTTGGAATGTGAAACGAAAGTTTCTTCCCAGAACTTTGAATTTCCCACAACTGTTCTTCAGGCTTATACGTCTAATTTACAATTAGTCTTTTAAAGAAGTTCTCTTTGATTCATAATACAGTTTGGTCTATACAGAGCCACGGCTCCTTAAACAACCATCTACAAGAGATGTTCTTTGTGTATGCATTCAAATAGTCCTTTAACTTCTGTTACTGTAGAGAATCACTGCCTTTACTAAAGAACCCTTGCTGATCAACCCCTTTTTTAAGTATGTGTTTTGAGTTGGGTTGAAATGAACGTCTAGACCATCTGTGGGTACCTGATCTTTTCTTAGAACTACTATTTTATGTGCCACATAAAGAACCATTTGGCACTTTGTCTTTAGAAAAGTAGTGCTTTGTTTTATCAAAATCCAACTAAAAAAACTAAACTGACAAAAACAGCTCGATTAAGTATTCTAGGGGTGTACATTATATGGACAAATGTCTTCTAAAATCAAAGCTAAATTGAGTGTAGAATGTGTCTACTGTCCAGCAGAGGCTTTCTACTTGATTTTTGGAGCATTGCTGTGAGGATTTGATTGTGCATTAGTGAGATCTGTATGTTGGATAATCACCACCCCACTTCATTCCCAACTTATCCCAAACTTATTAAATAGAGCACCATTATTCTAGAGAACACAGCTGCGCCACAGCTCAATTATGGGAGTTTTATTCCAGGTATGTGTCTGGCATTAGACATAGTGCCAATAGGTACAGGTTTATCTGTTCCAGTGTCTTTTTCATTTGTGACACTTCTATACTGGGACCTAGAAAGTGTTTACATTTATTCATGTGTCAGCAATGGGTGCAAAGTAGCTGAATATGTTCATGTGTCCACAAACATTTGGACATATAGTGTATCTGAACTTCAGTTATACCTCACTGCTTATACTGAAAGACATTATACAGTGGACAAGTTTTCACTGTTCAAATATGTGACTTGAAAGCTTTGTTCTGCTAGACATTTAATCTGTGGGAGCAAATTGATGGAACTGCAGTTTAGGCAGAGCTTGTCGAACCAGGTGAATATTTGTTTTGCTGTGCAGACAATTGTGTTGGGTCATTTGTCATTTCATTCATGGACACTGTGGCTGCTCTTGCCATTTACAACACGATATACTATTGAAGATATATCTTCAGTTATCCAGGGAATTTTCCAGGAAATTTCAAAACTATATCAGTTTAATGGATAATCCATGCACTCACTGTTGAACAGTACATGCCCAGCAGGCACCTTCTGCTTTGAAATTCTCATTTATTTAACAGTGTTCTATTTTACCTCCTACTACTTTTTTACATGTCTTGCAAAGATCAGGAGTACGTTTCCAACTGCCTAAGGGAAGAACAGGCACTGGAAAGTATTCGGGAAGTGCAAGGAGAAACACTTACGTCAGGTAATTTACTCCCAGGGATGCTGGGGAAATCATGGTGCTCCATGTGGTATCCCACATTGAAGGTGATGAGGTTCAGAGGGCCATAGTAAGAGTAGGTCTCGTGGCCCTTCATAAACATGTAGTGCTCAGCAATGAAGTGCCCAGAAATGGGATGCAGGCCCATACACAGTATAGACCCAGCAATGAGATACACAATGGGCTTGAGTCCCCAGAGGTAGTAGATGAGAATATCTGCTACAAATTGAACGACTGCGTTCATCATCTCCAGTCTGGTCACAGGTTTTGGGTTCACCACCAGGGGCCGCAGCGCATAGAAGAAGGGCTGGAGAAAGAGCCAGAGTACTTTCCTTGTTGGGGTGCAAAAGAACCACCCCTCGAGATCTGTAGGGATGTCTACGTCCAGTCCGTCTCCTCCCAGGTAGCGATGGTGGTCAATGTGGTACTTCTTGAAGGAAGCAGAGTAAGGAAGGCCAATGGGCAGGTTGGCGAACATGGCGAACCAACGGTTCCAACGAGCCTGCTTGTTCCCAAAAGCCACATTGTGTGAGATGTCATGAATGGCCAAGGTCAAAGAGTGGTTGATGCAGCCGCCAAAGACATATGCCCAGAAGAACACCCACTTCCAAGACAGGTCACGAAGCAGGTAACAAGCCAAAAGCTGTGTGAGAACCATTCCTGACACAACCCATTTCAGCTGGGGGTCTGGTCCCATCAGTGATTTGATCTGAGGATATTTTGCTGTTTGGAGACAAACAAACAGAGTTTAAATACACAATACAGAGCATGTTTAATACATGGGAATACATTGACTGTCCTGTATTATGCTTAATTCTGTCTTAAACAAACAAACTTCCGTCTTCAAACAATCAAAATTGTCAATGGAAATAAAAAAGGAACCAAATTTAGAAAAATTACTACTTTGATCGAATTTAAATTTATGATCTGACCATCAATCAGCTATGAGTCAGTAAATTGTTTTGTAAGAACAGAAGTCATCATAGTAGTCATAGTAACTGAAAACATTACTTAATACACATAAGCGGTCAGTTTCACATGGATTAGGTAAAAATAAATGTAAATAGTGATTCTCGTTTGTTCTTGGATTAAGCTTATTCTGGGTCAAAGAAACTGGCATTTTGTGTTTTAAAAGCTTGTTAAACAAACACTAAAATGTTCTTCAGATAATCACTGTGAATTAGTGAAAAACAATGCTCAAATCATATTTTGCACTGATTCCAGTAACCTAGCGACTAGATGGAAATAAATGATAAACATCAGGCAAAAACATGGAACACAGGAAGTAAGCACCAAGTAATGCCCTTCCCATGAGACAGGAGGGCCTGCTGATAGTGAGCCTTTTTTAATTAGCACAATTATTGTTCCAGAGACTACTCTTGTAAAAATAATTAAATAAAACAGAAAAAACACATATGGTAGATGTCTTACAGACACATTGGTGGCCTGATTTGCTCCACCCTTTTGATTTGCATGCATTCTCTATGCAAACTGATGGCTAGACTGAGAGAACGCAGTATACTTTCTCTACCACAATTAGGTCTGGCTGCAGTTCAGTGAAGTTACACCCTCCTTCATGTCCCCTTCAGACATTCACATAGGAAAATCCATATTACAGGGTGAATAAATCCCCTTTAATGGACAGTTAAAAAAAGCTCCAACATTGTTGAGATTTAATAACAAATAGTAAATGCACATTTAGTCTTTTTAAATAAAAAGTGCTGAATCACCCCCAGTAGCCTTCTTTGGAGATACTATTTCAAATAATGCTAATGACTAACATTAATCCAAGACTCTACTCTATGAATGTGCATAATCAAAATATTAATACAGGAAGATGACAATTCTGCACAACAGGGGTTACATAACATCTGCTGTTGAATCACAAGATCATAGTGACTGTGACATCCAGACTCAATGTAAAGACAACAGTTTATGCCTTAATATGAAAAGTTTATATAGTTTATGTCTTCTTGACAAAAAAAACATCCCTTACTTTCAGCTGGAAATAAGACACTGATTAATCTTCTTTACGGCTAAAATGATTTATTACATTTCAGCTGTGAAGTAGCATTTTTTTTTTTATTTCAACAGGGGCATTGCCTGGCCTGGGCATCTGGGGCAATTGCCCCAAATATTTTGTCTCTCCCCTGAATAGTTTTCTTACCCTGAAATGATCCCTTACCTTTCAGCTATAAAAAACACAGATTTCTAATCTTTACAGCTAACGTATCCCTTATATTTCTTTACATTTCTGATGTAAATAATATAATAATTTAGCTTCTTTACAGCTAAAATTACCATAAAGAATCCAGTCATTGGACCGATCACAGCTCTTGTAATGAGTAATGAAATGGGCCTTTACCAAAGGGACCACTGACCAGCCTAACTGTAAATACAATACAATGTTTGTGACACCCACTATAACTGCTTGTAGCCAAAAAACGCACAGCAAAGAAATAAATGAATATATCTTAGAAATGCATACACCATCCTTGGTGCAGATATCCAATCTGTCACACATTTTCATTGGGAAGGTTAATAATTAACTTAACTACTTTAGTCACATGCCAAAGCACACTTTTTTACAGTGTAATTCAGCATAATTCCTGAAGCATGACATAAATGTCATGTTCAGCTTCTGAACATTAGGAATCTCCCCCTCATTCTTCTCAGAATGATGCTATCAAAGTAGACCTGTTTAACCATAAGAAAGGTCTCTAAAAATGGCAGGGAAAACTGAAGTCCATCAATGACCTTCAAGCACCATGAAGCAGCTGAAGGTACATTACTGTTGTCTTGGGTGTTAAATGATTGTAGTAGAAACTTCCTCCACACCCTTTAGTCTCATTAATAAACAGTAGACCGTTTGATTCCTTGCTTCTCCTGCTACACTCAATGGACGATGAAAACTTAATAAATATTTTAAAAGAGTCTGAAAAGCTTCATGTGTCAGTTCACAAAAGAGACATTCTATTCAACTGGAAAATGAGTGATTAAAATCCTGGGGAGTGAACTGGATCACATACAAACACAGTTCTGAAGAGGTTTTCTGGTGTAATGGAATCTTCTTCAGTATAGAGAGACACAAACAGCAGCTTAAAGGGTGACTTTTCCAAAAGCTGTTCTACAGAGTCTCACACATTAGCACCAATACTGCAGAGTGGACTGTTTACCATCATACTTCTGTTTCCAGGCAAAACCCATTAAGTCTGTCAGATGCACCTGGGCAATTATTCCACATGTCAAAGTACAATCTGACTGGAATCAGTTTACAGTAAATGACCAGGCTGGAAAACTGCTGTCCATTTACATTACATTCATCTGTTGAAGTGAGACTAAGCAAAGCCAGGAGGAGGAGGAGGACACTGAAACGACTGCCAGCAGATATTACAACTCCTGAAAGCTTGTTTCTGTGAAACAAAAACATATACTCCACATATACTTAAATACTATATCATCATATTGTACCATCTATACAAGACCGCCAATATTCCTGCAGCTCTTCCCTATGAAAACTATAATAAAATGTATAATAATAATTATGAATTATAAAAATCTTGGTCTGTTAACTTTTATTCAGGGGGCAACTTTGGAAATAAAGTTTTCACCTCTGCACAAATAAACAAACAAGTTAATTAATACATTAAGCATGAATCTAGCAAATACATAAAAAAATAAAAGGCAAAATTAAATACTCTGACTTAGAGTGATTCAGGTGGATTTACGGATTAATAGAAACATGAATATAATTTTTTTTTTTAATTATAAGAACTAATGTTGCATTTTTGCTCTATCCCAACAAGCAGAAACATTCATATTGTGATGAATTATTGAACATTACTGAAATTCTGAGACTGTTTTACACAGTGATGTCAGTCTATAATGAAACACACTGCTGTTTCCTCTCATCCTGGGCAGAGAGAGTTATCCCACTAGACCAGGGGTGGGAACTCTGGTTCTGGAATGGCAGCTTCCTGCACAGTTTACTGAGTCCCTGCTTTAACAGATCTGCTCAACCTGGCCATCAACAGCTGAGTGGATTTAGGTGTGATTGAACAGGAGGAGCTGAAGGACTCCAGGACCTGAGATCAAACTGTCAGTGTCACTGCTGGAAACCAAGTCTGTCCTGTGAGTGAACCTGAATAAACGAGTTTGTAAAGTGCAGATTAGAGTCAACGCGGTCCAGTCTGAAGCCAGTGTGCGGAGGAGTCCACAGAGACAGCGCTGACAGCTCGAATCCAGCTCCAGAAAGTAAAACTCCGCTCCGGGGCGGCTGCGGATGAAGGAACTGCATCCCGGAGCGGAGTCCTACTTTCTGGACCTGGATCCTCCACCTCTATCTCTCGGGTTGTGTTTCTTCATTTCTAGTCACAGGGGTCTCCTGAGAGTTTACTCACCTAGTATTTCCCTTCTTCTCCATGTGTGCGGTTGTTGATCGTAGACCCACTCAAAGTCCACGCGTCCTCCTGCTTTCCCCATGTTCCACCTGCAGCAGTGGCGTAATGATCTCAGGTGAGCCTCTCTCACTCGACTCGTTTCGGGCACGCCCTCGCTGATAAGGTGTGAAAGGTGTGCCTGAGTGGAAGGGCTACAGAAATAGCCTTTGGGCCTTCTGTCTCTGGGACTCTCTCTGAGGTGTTTAACACAGCAGTGCGCAGAGTGAGAGGAGTGAGATGGACGGGTTTTCTAATGGATTTATATCATACTGCGGCGGATCGCTGTTGAGCTACACTGGAGTAACCGATCCCCTCCTTTAACCTGCTATTTATCTCAACTCATGTCATCATGACAGTGATCAGGCTTTACTCTTCGAATAGACTCTTAACTGGAAGAGCGCAGCACCTTCACCTGACGCCACAAGGTGCCGCTGTTTCACACGTGGCGGATTTATTAGAGCGGACCCAACCAAGCTCGTGTGGGTTCCAGATGGGCACGGGCACTGAATGGGGATGTATGTTTTGTTACTAGAACCTATTTGGGTTTCCCCTCGTTGCACCGCCTCATATGGAACCCAGTGTGCAGGGGAGACACCAAAGGGGCTAGTGACCCTAGAGGGGATTCATATGTATTCATGGAACCCGATGACAAAATTTTATGGTTCTCTCACTCACACAACACACACACACACACACACACACACACACACACACACACACACACAGTGCCTCCAAGTAGTACTCAACCCCCTGCACATTTTGCAAATAAGTTAGAGCCTTCAGACTTGGAACAAGAGCAGAATTTATTAACAGATGCCTAAATATTACAAACCAAAAATATAAGTTGTCTAGTTGAATTATAATACATTTGAAATATACATTTTTAGTCACTTATTATTCAACCCTAGGTTTAATATTTTGTGGAAAACCTGTTTGCAATTACAGCTATTAATCATTTTTTATAAGACCTGATCAAGCTGGCACAGGTCTTTGGAGTAATCTTGGACCACTCTTCCATGCAGATCTTCTCCAAGTTGTCTAGGTTCATTGGGTGTCACATGTGGACTTTAATCTTGAGCTCTATCCACAACTTTTCAATTGGGTTAATGTCAGTACACTGACTAGGCCACTGCAAATGTCTGACTTTTCCCCTCTGAACCATGCCTTGGTTTTCTTGGCTGTGTGCTTGGGTGTCGTTGTCTTGTTGGATGATGAAATGATGACCCATCTTAAGATCCTTGATGAAGGAACGGAGGTTCTTGGCCAATGTCTCCAGGTAGGCTGTGCTATCCATCTTCCTGTGGATGCGGACCAGATGGCCAGGCCTCTTGGCTGAGAAGTATGTCCCACAGCATGATGCCGCTTGACTCACTCATGCTTGACTGTAGGGATGGTATTCTTGGGGTCGTATGCAGTGTCATCTTGTCGCCAAACGTTACGGGTGTGGTTGGCACCAAAGACCTTGATCTTGGTCTCATCAGACCAGAGAACCTTAAACCAGTCTGCCTCAGAGTCCTCCAAGTGATCATAAGCAAACTGTAGACGAACCTTGACATGGTCCTTTGAAAGTAAAGGTACCTTACGGGCTCGCCTGGAACGGCGAGCATTGCTTTACTGATGGTATTGACTGATACCAATGTCCACGAGATGTTCCCGGCGCTCCCTCCTTGTTGTCCTTGGGTCAGCCTTGACTGTTCGGACAAGCCTGGCCTCAGGATTGGAGGAAACTTTGAAAGGCTGTCCAGGCCATGGAAGGATAACAGTAGTTCCATAAGCCTTCCACTTCTGGATGATGCTCCCAATGGTGGAGACAGGTAGGCCCAACTCTTTGGAAAGGGTATTGTACCCCTTGCCAGCCTTGTGACCTGCCACGATTTTGTCTCTGATGGCCTTGGAATGCTCCTTACTCTTTCCCATGTTGATCATGTTTGAGTGCTGTCTACAAGTTTGGGGAGGGGCCATATAGTAAGAAAAGGTGGAAAACAGATAATTAATCCAACATGTGAAGCCTATTGTTCTTATGCCTCAATCACTTTTTACATTTGAGGGAACCAAACAGAATTCTGGTGGTTTGAGGGGTTCAATAATAATTGACCTGCTGAATAAACTTCTCATGATTTTAAAAAAACAATAAACAAAGAAATAACATTCTTTTAGCTGCAGTGCATTTCATGTCCAGGCCTGATCTACAGTCCAAATGTAACAATGCCAAGCTAACTCCGACTGTGTAAACCTACAAAATGTACAGGGGGTTGATATATATGATATATATATATATATATATATATATATATATATATATATATATATATATAATCAGTATATATATACATACTATATAATTACATATCTCGTTTCTCTCTCTTCTCAATTTCTGGTCTCATTTCTCTCACACACACACACACAAAAATATATATATATATATATATATATATATATATATATGTGTGTGTATGTGTGTGAGAGAGAGATACATATGAGATATTAGTATATGTATACACACACACACACACACACACACACACACACACACACACACATATATATATATATATATCAATCAATCAATCAAAATTTATTTTATAGCGCTCTTCACAACTGAAGTTGTCACAGAGCAGCTTCTACAGAAATTAAATAAATAAATAAATAAATAAATAAGAAAGGTTAAAACAGAAACAAAGTATAAAATGACAGATCCTAGTGTGCTTCACATGGCGACAGTGGCAAGGAAAAACTCCTCAGCTGGAGGAAGAAACCTTGGAGGAAACCAGGCTACAAGGAGGACCCATCCTCCTCTGGTCAAACTACTTATACATGGTTAAGGTTAGGGATACTGACCTCACATCTCTGTTCTATTACTCGGGTATTAAAGTAATGTTAATTATCTGGTGGATATAATATTAACAGTAGATTTTTGGCAGTTGGTGATGGTGGGGTGATGTTAGTCCATGGCAGCAGGAAACTAGTCCAGGTCCAGTTGGTGGAAGGTGGAGAGCCAATGATACATGTATCAGGGGAGCTTGAGCCTTTCCTTGTGGTGGGCAGAAGAACTTGGGTTAGGACCCAATCAGTTCTGGCTGGTGGGGTCATCGTTAACTCGAAAAGATACAGAGATGAATTAGTTTGAATTAAAAGAGAACAGAGAATGTAAACATTACCAGAGTGTGGCGAGTGACTGTAACAGCTTAACTGAAAGGACGGAACCAGAAGGTACCATACACATGGGAGAGTCCTGAAACATTGGCATCTAACTGCTCCACCACAAACCAGAGTGATCGCGAGAAGGAGTCAGACGGCACCAACATCCCAGCTTACCATATAAAACCCTGCGTCCATGAACCTGGATCTGCAGCCTGTAACTGCTTTCAAGACATTAATGACCAAATGCTACACTGAACAAGTAAGTTTTCAGCTTAGACTTGAAGACTGAGACTGTGTCTGAGTCCCAAACATTATCTGGAAGGTTATTCCAGAGCTGGGGGGCTTTAGAGAAAGGCTTCTTCTGCTGGGAAGCCTGAATTCTGGGAACTAATAGGAAGCCAGCACCTGTGATCTGGAGTGATCGTGGTGGCTCATAAAGGTGAATTTAGATCCTGTAAGTATTCAGGAGCGAGCCCATGTAGGGCTTTATATGTAAGTAAAAGAATCACATATATATATATATATATATATTTTTTTTTTGTGAGAGCGACAGTATATATATATATCGTTCTCTCTCTCACACACACACACACACGTGTGTGTGTGTGTGTGAGAGTGTGTGAGAGAGAGAGACAGAGACAGTGAGAGAGAGAACGAGATATGTATTATACTAAAATATATATATACACATTAATTGTATTATATACACATTAATTGTATTATATATATATATATATATATATATATATATATATATATATATATATATATATATATATACATACAATTAGAACGTGCAGATGATTATTCAAACCAATGGTCAACTGCAGTGTTTTTCCTGAAAAATTAGTGGAGTTTTGGACCGAGTATGATATGAAGAAGAGCACCGTCTTGCTAATCGCTGGGAGAAACCATCGCGAAAGTGGGTCGAGGAGAAAGTCTCGCGAGGCTTGGCGTGAGCAGCGGCGCTGCCTGTGTTGTTTAGCGGAGGGGGAGGCGACGCACAGGCGAAGTGGAAGTGGCTTCATCGACTCTGCGAGCCGGACTTGGAACAGCTTTGCACGAAAACAATCCGGAATGGCGTCTGGTGAGACACTGTATATAGAAACCGACGGCTCGGAGATGCCGGCCGAGATCGTCGAGCTGCATGAAATCGAGGTGGAGACCATCGAGACCACTGTGGTCGGCGGAGACGACGACGAGCACCAGCCCATGATCGCCCTGCAGCCGCTGGTCACGGACGACCCAAACCATCTTCACCACCAGGAGGTGATTCTGGTGCAGACCCGCGAGGAGGTGGTGGGCTGCGATGACTCGGAGCTTCACGCAAGCGACGGCTTTGAGGAGCAGATCCTCATTCCCGTGCCGGTCCCGGCTGCGGAGGAGGAGTACATCGAGCAGACGCTGGTGACCGTGGCCGGCGGGGGGAAGAGCACGGGGCGCCTGAAGAAAGGAGGCGGGAGCGGCAAGAAAGTGCTGAAAAAGAGCTTTTTAGGCGCCGCGGAGGCCAGCGGGCGGAAATGGGAGCAGAAACAAGTGCAGATCAAGACGCTGGAGGGGGAGTTCTCGGTAACGATGTGGGCTTCGGGTGAGTTTTAAATGTTTGAAGTTGCTCTGCTCTTCTCGGAGGCTGCTGTGGTAGCTAGGCATTGTTCTCCGCTGAAAAGAAGGGCCTCAGCTGAGGCCCTGTGTTGCACAGCACAAGGCGCAGTCAGGCCTGTTACACCGACCGCGCGCAGCACCGAATTAAACCCTTTTCAACCCCTCAGCGGTGGAAAATGTTTTTTGTTTTGATGGGAAGCCATGTTTTAAGTCTTGATGGGCGCCGCCATGTTCCCCCGGACCATTATGGCCGCCCGAAAAATGGCGTTAGTGTAGCCGGGAAAGATGGCGGCGGGTTGGGGTGAAACTGCGGGCTGCGGCGCGAACAGGCCGCGATGGCGCAGTCCGCTCCGGGAAGAAGGGGAGGGACCGACACACACACGCAGGCAGGCAGACAAGCAGAACCCGGGGCAGCAGGACGGCGCGGCGCTGACGGGCTTTTCTGGAGGACCTGCGTTTTATCTCCGCTCAACTTGATTATTAGTTGGTTTGGGTTTGTGAACAGAATCTGTTCGCGGAGTCTGCGAGTGGTTAGCCGAGTTGCTAAGAACGTCTCCAAACCAGACGCGACAGAGCAGTTAAATTATCACTTTAATCGCTAGATTTCTTGTTATTTTTAACCCTCAATCAGAGATTTACACACCTGCGTCCGAAAAAAAGGTTCAATCTGTTCAGGGATTCACCGAGAGCTCCAACCGACCGTTAATTCAAAATCGTGTAATAAACCGTTAATTCAGAATCGTTTAATAAACCGTTAATTTAGTATAGTTTTATTAACCGTTCATTTAGAATCGTTTAATTAACCGTTTAATTTAGTATTGTTTTTCAGTATCTTTTATTAAACCATTTAGTTTTGTTTAATTAACGGCTTTATTTAATATCTTTTAACTATTCAGTAACGTGTAATTGTTTACTTTGGTATTGTTTAATCCAGTATCGTTTCAATAACCATTTATTATAGTATCGTTTAATTCAGTATTTAGATAATCGTTTAATTTTCACTTACACTCACTTATAATTTATTTTACTTTATTTTTTTAATAGTTTATTGAGTATTGTGTAACTGTTGATTTTACACTTTATTTTAATATCATTTAACTTTTATTTTAGTGTCATTTAGCTGGCTGTTTATTTTATTGTCATTTATATTTTCAAGGTTTGAACATGTCTACTCTGTATACTGTAAATAATTATGAATGAATAGACCAATAGAAATGTTCTAAAACTGTTAATTCCTTTTATTTTACATTCGGTTCCACCTTAATTTCCCTGAGGGAACCCTCCCAAGGGATCAGTAAAGTTCTATCCTATTAAAAGTTAAGCATTTTTGCCTTCTCCTGTAAATTTCCTGTTTATAAGGTGTATGTCATGATCTCAACACAGCCACATAAATTATTCACACATTTATTTAATCTCATCTAAGTAATTTTGAGTATTTTAATTTGCAAAAATAGTTTCTTATAGAGATGTGGTTACTTTGCTCCATTTTAATGCTTCTGAAAGACTTAATGGCTCTTGTAAGAGACTTGTTTGATTTCTCCAGACTTTGAACCTACTCGAACCAGGGATTATATTGGACTGTTTGTCTTCACTAACCATGTCTCTTGACTTTGTTGCAGATGATAAAAAGGACATTGACCATGAGACTGTGGTGGAGGAGCAGATCATTGGGGAAAATTCCCCTCCAGACTATTCGGAGTACATGACTGGCAAAAAGCTTCCACCTGGTGGAATCCCTGGCATTGACCTGTCAGATCCCAAACAGCTGGCAGAGTTTGCTAGGTAACAATTTATTGTTGTTTTGAGAAGCATGCTTGAAGTTTTACTGCATAAATAAATTGGCAAGAAACATTCTTGTACATGCAACATACACATTAATTGATCTTTTTCAACTAAAGTATTTAGTATCATCAGCCTGTTGTATATAGTGCTATAGTTTAAGCATGCTACTTAAAGTTTGCAAATTGTAATACAGGATGAAGCCACGGAAAATGAAGGAAGATGACTCTCCAAGAACGATAGCATGTCCTCACAAAGTGAGTGTTAAGTTATAAAGTGAATTTAAATGCTTTTCTCTTTTTCTTTTTTTTTTTTGAATTGGTTAGGTACAACAATGTTGAACACTAATGTCTCTCCTTTGTGGAATCACAGATTAAGTTATTTCTCAGTTTCAGTTCTTGGAATTTATTTAAACAGTAGTTGATACTGGGTTTTTGTTTGCTTTAAGATATTTAATTCAGAATTTGTCTTGTCTTTTAGGGTTGTACAAAAATGTTCAGAGACAACTCTGCTATGAGGAAGCACTTGCACACTCATGGCCCACGTGTTCATGTGTGCGCGGAGTGTGGAAAAGCATTCGTGGAAAGCTCCAAACTCAAAAGACACCAGTTGGTTCATACTGGTGAAAAGCCTTTCCAGGTGTGTTTTTGCTTTACTTGTTTTAACTGTGGCCAATACTGCTCATGTCGTTCTATGTACCTTGCAGACTTTAGTTTGTCTACTATCACAGTTCCTCTACAGTCACACAGATTGTTTATATAATGAATGATATGTATTTAGTGTGTATAAAACACTGCTGAATAGGACTGTTGTAAATAATTAATCATAGTTGAATTGCTGCCTTTTATTTAAAACTACATAAATGACTAGTTAGCCAATTGCATGATTTCTGTATGATTTGAAAGACTGCACCATTTTGTTATTCATTTTTTTAATTTTAAATGTTCTTGCATAACATCTGTTGAATCAATAACTGATAGATGCTTCATACAAAAACTGATGGAGCCCTAAATTTGTGTTTTTATACTAAACACATTTTGAATGTTTTTTTTTTTTTTTTTTTTGGTAACCTATAAGATCTTAATTGCCTTTACTGTACTGAGGAGAATCTTTCATATTTGGAAGAAAAAGGCTAAATAATGGATTATGTGGATTCCCCCAGACTTGTTTTGGCAAACCTGAAAATCACTGTTTTCACACTAATCAGATCATATGCATCTCTTTCTCCTCTTCAGTGCACATTTGAGGGCTGTGGCAAGCGCTTCTCACTGGACTTCAACTTGCGCACACATGTGCGTATTCACACTGGAGATAGACCCTATGTTTGCCCGTTTGATGGCTGTAATAAGAAATTTGCTCAGTCAACCAACCTGAAATCTCACATTTTGACACATGCTAAAGCTAAGAACAACCAGTGACTGGACTAGATGGAGAAATTTCAAAAAGGACCCTGGACTGCACCACCCAATGCTTTAAAACACCCTTTGTGTGTTGTTTGTAGATTTTTTTCTTTTTTTTTGCGCAAGAGAGAGTATCTACTGATGTTTTATCAAAGTATGTATTTGAATGATGAACTGATGCCCAACTAGCCCTTATGACACTTATGGTACAAACTGGACTGTGTTGCATTTCTTCCAGAAAATGTCTTATTTTGAAGATGTGCATTTCTGGATGTTCATCCATGGACAAGACATTCATTCTCCAGAGCCCAAAGAATCTAATTTCTCCCATCTGTGTATCTGTTATGAGTCCACAAAAAGAAAAAAAATGCTTTTTAGTTGTCTTCTAAGTGTGCATATTGTACACTTTTAGACATTACCTTCGTCTTTATTTTTCCCTGAGATTTGATATGTGAATGCTCTTCTTCAAGGAGAAGGAGATACTATTAAACCTTTTTCCAGTTGTGAGAGGTATCCTCCACAGGTATCTCATTTTGTATAACTGTTCTGTACAAATATTTTGAGATCATGTAGATAGAAATGTTAGATTTGTGTTTAACCTATTAAACCAATTTTATCCAAGTTGAAGTTGCACCACTGTGTGCAAAAAACATGTACATGTTTCTTATTACATACATAAATGCACATAACTAAGCAGTAGCCTAGTGATTTAGAGAACCATCCTTGGGACTGGAAAGTCACTAGTTTGATCCCCAGTACCAGTATACACAGCTCAGGTGCCCTTGAACAAGGCAACAAACCTTCATTTGCTCTTCATTGCTTTAATTAGTATTGTTTTACAGCTGTGGTTAGGTTAAATGCAGGGGTTGAATTCCTGTGTACTACTGTGCAATGGCGCTAAAGTGCGTTCTTACTATTTGTCATTTCTCCAAAGGGCTGTAACTTGAACAGAATAGTTTGCAGAGTAGTTACTAAGTGTGTATGTATGTGTGTGAGAGCATGCCCAACTGCAATTACCCGTGAAGCTTTCAAAATAATGCAATTGATGGTAGAGTACATGTAGATACAACAACTCGTATTCTTAAAGTGATAAAGTATTACTGATAAATATACCAAAATGATGCATACGTTTCTGGTCATCAGTTAAAAAGTTTATATTTGATGTGACCATCCTGAATTTACCTTGCTTTTTGCAGCACAGAACAACATTAAAATAGACAAAGGTATTTAGATATTTTTAATCAAATCTTTTAGTTTACACTTCATTTACATCCCCTGAGAAAAGCCAATAAAACCTTCAGAAAGGCATCAGTTATTCAATTCTGCATATCTTTAAATGTCTCCGAATCACCTCCAGCTAGCCTAATAACACCGCCTGGTACATCTTCAACATACATTAGTGCATCTCAAAAATAAGAATATAATGATTTGTTTTGTTCATTATTTAATTCATTCATTTGAAGCTTATTTTTTATATTCATAATGTAGGATTAAATTTATTCAAAACTCTAAAGGAACTGTTCTATTAGATGGTTGTTTTGTTTTATACTAAAGATACATAATATGTAACCTAAATGTAAAACAAAAAGCTATGAAATATTTTACATCTAAAAAATATAAAGGTGCCAATTTAACCTTCTGAACAAAATATTAAAACGAGTAAATTTCACAATATTAATTTTTTTGAGGTGCACTAGTATGTGGTCCACTGCAAAATTCCACACAGTTCTCAAAAACAACCTCCAAACCACCTGTATGTGCATGTTTCTTTGTTTCTACACAACACAAGTAGTGCAAGCAAACATGAAATGGAACATGATTTCCTTCTATGGGAATATTTTCAGGAATTAAACGAGGTAAAATGGCCCGAGCTGCAATACTCATATCTGTAGTTTAACTTCAGGTCCAACTTTAGGTAAACCACAAACTGAAAAAGTCACTAATAAACGTAGGCAGCATTTAATTCTGTAAGAATTTGTTGAATGATATTTTACCATATGATTACTCAAAGTATACAAGTAATCAGTGAAACACTAGGTCATCTATTCTAGATTTACTCCATTAATAAATGAACTGAATAGCACAATATAATGTCACAGTGCATCACGATTTAGTGCAATATGCCATTACCACATTCTCCTGGCTCCAGTGTTTTTCATGAACATGATTTTGTAATGCAAACATTCATAAAAACAATGCGCTAAAAGCAGATCCACAAAGTCTAAGGTGTACAATGCATACGGTCATAAAGCGTAGGCTTTTTATTACCAACAGTACCATAAAACCAGATCTTTAGATATATGTTTGGGATTTTCATTCCATCGTATTATCAAACTTTCACCTTCAAAGGTGCGTTTAACTAATAAAAGGCATTAAACAATCCTTAAAATGTAGTTAAACGTATTGGACCATAATCTACCTGAAAAACTTTTTAACACTTGTATGTTGTGATATGACTGCAGTGCTTGCAACAGAAACCTTGCTGGATGTGTTCTAGCTAGTCTTTTAACAGAGCAGCAAGTAGAGCAGGGTAATTTGGTGTTCCCCATCCAGTCACTGGATCCCATGCTGGGGCAGCACAGAAGCCTTGTCCTTGGACCTTGTCATCAAGACAACTCAGGTGGCATCCCTCGGTTACCTAAAAACGAGATGCCACGTTACTGTGATTTGCACTGTGCTTAACACTCCCTTAACAGTGATAAAATCACTATAGAATGAATAAAGTAAAAAGAACTCCCGTTAATTCTTCTGCCAATTAAAGTAGCCCATTAAGAGTAGAGTTTCATAATTACAGAATGTCTGCTGGGCAACAGCTAAAGATTATACCACAACAGTGCAATGGTTTTTCATAACTTTCCCACCAGACTTCGTAGATGAAGTCTCTTACATCAAAAAGCCCAGTGCCTTGGAGTTTATACAGTCGAGGGTTGAGGAAACCAAGGGATGGAAGGCCTTTCAGGAACCGCTGGTCATTGACAAGTGAGAGAATTCCACCCACCACTGGAGTAGAAGCCTACAACAAACACACAAAGCTAAAAATATTACCTTCATTCCTCAGGCTGCTACAGTAAAGTACAGTAACGGCTGAAACAAGTAAAGACTGCATTAATACAACAGCAAATCATTAAACATGTATACACACATGCAACCTTTTCCAGCACATTCTTCACTCACCGAGGTTCCAGATACCCATGGGATGGGCACAAGGTTGGTAACCACCCAATAATTGTCAGATAGTGCTGCCATGTCAGGGTAGGCTCTTCCACTAGTGTTGTAGTAGGACTGTGGAGGAATTGACTGCTTGCCTTTCAAAAATGCATTCACTGCACTTGTCTACAGAAAACAAAACACAAAAGTATCAGTTTGGTCACCAATATTTAATTTTGTATGTTTTACGTGGGAATATTATGTCTTGTGTCCAACATTGTAGCATATGCTGTTCAGTTTTTTGATATTATATAAAATGTATATTATTAATGTTTCTTGAGATGCAAGTCCTTGCACTGTCAAAGCACTGAGAAGTAAGATAAGGAAAAACAAAAAAATTGATGCTGATATTTAAAGATCTTGATCCCGTTATGTATACCCACTGAGCACTTTATTAGACACACTATAGCAATACTTGTTATGGCCTTCTTTTGCTCTCCAGTTCTTTATGGTGTGGATTCCACAAGATGTGGGAAGAATTCCTTTGAGATTCCCCCAATTACATCACCTCCACCAGCCTTGACTGCTGACACAAGGCCGTTTGGGTCCACTGATTCATGCTGTTGGAATCACATTTGAACACCATTATCTGTGCACCTCAGCAGATATCAAGATTCATCAGACTAGGTTACATTTCTCCAGTTTTCAACTGGCCAGGTTTGGTGAGCCCAAACTCACCCTCCGCTTTGTGTTCTTGCCTGATTGAAGTTGAACCTAATGTGGGTTTCTTCGGTTGTGATCCAGCATCTCAAGACTGGATGTGTTGTGCATTCTAATATGCTTTCTGCTGAAGAGAGTAGCTGTCTAAGATACTGTAGCCTTTCTGTCTGGCTACACTGACCTCTCATCAACAAAGCACTGAAGGACTGCTGCTCACTGCAAGTTGTTGACATTTGTGTTAAAAGCAGGTAAAAGGGGCAAAGATAATCCAAGACACTTTGACAATATCTAAACTGTCATGGTAAAACAACATCAGAACATCTCCAAAACATTAAGCATGTCTCGTGGGGGCTTTTCTGGTATGCGGTGATTAGTATCTACCAACAATTCTTCAAGGAAGAATAACTGATCAAACATCAGATACCTAACACTCAGTGATGCAAATTCTCAAGGTCCCGGTTCACAGCTGTAAAGATGACTGGTGAGAAATTGAGAATTGAGGATCCTCTGTTTTTCATAATATTGGCCCAACTTTGATTTAATAACCTAGCTTTGATGTCTGTGAAGGTTTACCTGATAGTCTGGCATTGCAAACACGTTACTGAAGCCACCCCCACTGATATAATCTGTAACCTCATAGGTGATTTTAAAAGGGTTCTTGAAGGATGTCCCACCCACTGTGGTCACATATGGACTGTAAATATAAAGTTTGAAAGGACAGGTGAATAATATATGTGCACATAAACATGTATATTTACTGCAAAACATTTCAACTGCTTTTAGTATCTGTTTCCTTTTCAGTTCCCTAAAAAGATCATTGTCACCTATGTATGCAACTCAAATTTGCATCCAATACATGCTTCTCAGTCCCAATGTCATGAGACATCTGCACTGTAAAAGCTTATTTGCCATGCTCTGCTAAGCTTGATTCATTGAGTTGACCCTGATTTAACCGAGCCTTCTATGAGTTAAATAAGTAGTGTTTGCAAACAAACAAAGAAAATGTCTTATCAGTAATACTGGACCTGGAAGCAGGAAAGCTTGGCCTGAAAACATTTTCCTCCTTGGTCTTGTGCCAGCAACCAGCACCACTGTCCCCTAAATAAAAATAAAACATGGGAAAAAGATCTTTATACATGAAAATATGCATCATCTCACAAGCAACATTCATAGGAACACACAATTTAATGAACAAAACAATGAAAACTGCATTTCTAATTAAGCCATGGGATATGCTTATGTGTTACCAGATGCAAAAAGCATGGAGATGCCTCGAACACCAGCCTTCATAAACTCGTTATTGATGCGGTTCATGTAAGCAGTGGACAGGCTGTCCTCATCATCTCCATAGCTGATAGTGTGCACCCAGGGCACAGCTGACATGTTGCTGAGAAGAAGCATCCACTGAAGGAATGGTTCCTGTGACTCGTGACGCCCTAAATAAAATATTTTATATTATTATTTATATTATTATTATTATTATTATTATTATTATTATTATAATACAACTTAGATTTAAAAGTATTCATTTAGTTAAGTCATAAAAGCAATACATGCAGATTTATTCCTATTTAGCCAAGAACAGTTTTACCCCCACCACACTTTCTGTTTCAGCCCAGATTACGATTGTGAATGAGAGCAGGTATTATTTGGGTGACCCTGTAGTGTAGAGACACTGTCATGGTGGTGGTGTGTCACTGCTGGACTGAGAATTGTGCACCAACCTGAAATATCCAGCCAACAGTGTCCTGTGGACAGCATCCTGTGACCACTGAAAAAGAACTAGGCTGACCACCACAAACTGTGTAGAAACAGATTCTACAGAAGTCAGGCTTCTGTCTCTGACTTTACATCTACAATGTGGACCAACTAGGTAGGAGTGTCTGATAGACTGGACTTTCAGTGCACACATTGTTTAAACACTCCAGCAGCCCTGTTGTGTCTCAACCACTTTTATCAGTGCGATATACACTAATATGCCACTGTCAGTACTGTCACACTACCACATAATACCTGACCATTGAAGAACAGGGTGAAGAGGGGATAAAGTATACAGAGAAACAGTTTGTAATTACAGAACTACAGAGTGGTCCTGTCTGGTAAGTTGAGTTTACTAAAAATGTGTACAAAGAGTGAGGTAGTCAGAATATTCTGATTTACCTCACACACACACACACACACACACACACACACACACACACACACACACACACACACACACACACACACAGATATCTTTAGTTCTGCAAAACAGTTTTACTGCTTTTAGTTTCTTTGTCAGTTCCCTAAAATGATCAATGTCACTAAACTCAAATTCCAATGCATGCTTCTCAGTCCCACTGTCATGAGAAACCTGTGCACTGTAAAAGCTTGTAAGTCTTACTTTCTAAAGAAATAAAACAATAAAATAAATAAAACAACATTTTACATCAAACCAGGGCTAGGCAATATTGATATTTGTATCTATACTGGGACAGAAACAGAACAGGATATTGAGTATTTTTAAATATTGTTTTAAAACTTGAGGGTAACCTCCAGCACTGTGCTCCACACCCTGCTTTCAGCTCCTCCTCAAATTTGTTCCTCTCCACACCCACTCACATTCACATTCTCGTTCTCTCTCTCGCTCTCACACACACTTGCATTTTTTACTCTATTAAAACAGTGTATGAAGAGGAAATTAAGACCATTCATTAAGATTAAAGTAAATGTAACATAGCATAATAATAGCATTATTATTATACAGCCATGCAATGTTACAAGTTAAAGAATGTGTCCAAAAAATAAATATAAAACTAAAAGATTGGGATTCATTTAAAAATGAAAAACTGTGGTCAACAAAAATAATATACAGTAGAAAATACTGAAAATTAAAAAGTACAGCTGAATAGAAAAAAACTGCCACAACAACAAAGCTGTAGTACTGGTTCAGCAACACTGCAGATCACAATAAGCTGCAGGTAGATTTCATAAGAAATATTTAATAGTCTACTTGTAGGTCCTATTCATAAAATAATTCTAATCAGGTTTCCTGTAACAGTAAATTAACTAGAGCTTAGAGGAATCTGATCTTTTCTTACCTTTAAAATGCAGTCAACTAAATGAGCTACGTTCAAATGCACAGGGCTACTTCAACAGACTCAATGGGTTCCTACCAGGGTTGGTGAAGACCCAGGTGGATATGTTGGCTCCAGTGCTCATGATGTACTCCACATCCAAACTGGCTTCCAGGCCAGCTTTCCCTCCTCCCTGAGTGCCCACTACTCGCTCCACCTCTGTCAGATGTTTGAACTCTCTGGCAAATAAACTCATGAACTCAGCCAGGTCTGCTGGGTGGTAGAACTGCTCCAAGAACTATCATGATATGAAAGTTCACAGCAGAGTTTAGTGCATACATTATAAGTGTGACATCTTATATTGCACTACAGAGCGCCACAGGAGGTCATTTTCCTCCCTGTGGCCAACAAACTCTATAACTCCTTCCTTAATGGGTGACCACTACAAACCACCATGGTTCAGTTGTGCAACTCAACATGCAATTTAACATGTATATATTTCCAAAGAGTTTATTCTGTTAATTCAAAGTGTGTATTCTTTTAATTATTCTGTTTGTTATTTTTATGATTGTCTTTATTTTCATTATTCTATTTTATGTTGTATATAATTGGGTGTAGCTGTAAGAATGAGCAATATCCCTCTGGGATGAATAAAGTAATTCTGATTCTGATAACTAGGTGATATTTGAAATATATATTTGTATTTATATATGTATTCATATTTTGAGATTTCACACTGCATACAATCCCCTTGTAAAAATTCATAAATAAATTCAATAATTGTGAGATCAAAGATTTACACCTTGACTATTGAAAATATAAAATAATAAATAATAAAAAATAGTATTTTAGTCATTCTTCTAGCAGCAGACAGTAAACTGAACAGCAAATGTTTTTCATGCACAATGTGATACCTGTGCCACAGCCTGGCTGTTGTTAGCAGCAGTGCCAACATCTGTTGCAGTCAGGTTGTAGCGAGTCCTGAGAGCTGCTGGGGTTACACCCAAGTGAAACCCCATTACCGAATTCCTAGGTCCTGCCCAGCTCTTACTGATTTCCTTAATTTTAGGTGGAAAACGAAGCACACCACCAACTGCAAAGAGGCAAAAAATAAACTCTTACCCAGTGTCAAATAATCAAATGCCATACGTGGTTACACCTAAGTAATCATTGACCTGCACAAATCACAAATCACATACAAATTAGCCAGAAAAATAAAACCATCTGCCTAATATTGTACATTACTGTGTTGCAAAAAAGCTCTGTCCCATATAATATTTAATTAATTTATGATACAGTGGCTATTCCGTGTGATCGGACCAGATGGGCATCCCCCCCCCCACTCCCCACATGCATCAATGAGCCTTGATCACACCTGTTCTTTGTCAGAGCATTTTGTTTGGTACCAATCACTACATTCCAGGAACACCCTACATGTCATGCTATCACAATTTGGGCCTTTTCAAAGAGGCTCCGATTCTTATGCTTTCCCATTTCTTCTTCCTCCAACACTTCAAAAACTGTTTACTTGCTGCCAAATATATCCCACCCCTTGTAAGGTGCCACTTCAATGTAATTTAATGTTATTCTCAAAGTCAACACACATATGGAGTCAACAGATCACTCAGTACTCAACATTCCCTCACCAAAATCCAGATGCTGGGACACGTCGTCATGAACAGAGTACTGAGACAATGACCTCACCAGGGTCTGACCATGTCTCCTGTAACGATGAAATTCAGTCCCGGGAAGCAACGTCTCTGCTACCCTGAGTGGAAAATCATAATCCTCATTTAAAAGACCACCTCAACAATAATTACATTATTTGCACTGAATTTTAAACAACACATATTTATATTTATAAAACAAACAATTTGGCAAAAAGAAAAGCATTTCACTCCAAATGGTTTAGATGTGTTGTACACATATAATGCTATCTGGTGTGGTCCATAAGTGCTACCAAGCAAAACTAAACCTCAGACACCAAACATCTTGGCGGATTACTGATTACATTTGGGGAAAACTTTATCTTTATGTGTTGTGCAAAATCAAAACATTTTCAGAATTTATTTCCACAGGCAACAGCAGCACCTCTTTTACTTTAGAGAAGGTCCAGTAGGGTAAACTATGTCAAGCAGGGCTTTGGAAATAATTGAGGTCACAGACTCACAATTGGGATTTTGGGGGAATGTGAGTCATTGTCATTGTTCAATGTGTTCAATATTTATAAAAAGTTGAAACTTTAAAAGTGTGAGATCTGAACATGTTTTAAAGCAAATGTCTACCAATAATGAATTTGTTAATACTGAAAAATCATGGCCCAGATAAACATAAGGCTAAATAAGGCTAACTGTAGCATGACTGTGATATTTCCAGATTCTAATATCTTTGTCATTATCTGACTAATGACTTAAAGTGTCATCAAAGTTCAAAAAGACTGCTTACTGCACAGTCATGGAGCATTGCAGGAAGTCCCGAGTGAGCACTGTGTGACAGCGTGTGACTCCATGACTCTGGAGCCAGGTATGCACTACTTTCTCAGTCAGCTGAGATGGCCTCACCAGCGATGCCACTTCCTCCAAGTTCAGGAACTTCCCTAAGCAGCAAGGGGTAAGAAAGTAAGTATGGAAACCAGGAATTTTCTCCATTCAGATCATGTACCAAGGTCAGGGGAGGTTACGGACTCCAGTACCATACTGCTGTGAATCTGGGTCTGACACCAACTCCAGCTGCTCCTTCAGTCGGTCCACATTTTGCTGTTTCAGGGCAAAAGTGAGCTCCACCTCCTCCAGAGGACCGACCCGGCCATCGTGGAGCCAGTCTTCAGGCACACTGACACACATTAAGGACAGTCAAAGACAACTGTAAGAATATGGGTCCCATCCACCTGCCTTTTTTATCATAATTACAATATATGTAACAATGTGTGTATCTAATACAATACAATCAATGGGAGGTGGAGACACACACACACACACTTCAATTCTAAAATCCCCTGTATGCTGTTCCCACTCAAAGAGGATCACTGAGGGACACATTATAGTTCATCAGTAGTGATATTTGCAATCTGTGACCTGCGTACGTAGAATTTCCATGACCAAAGCTGCTGAGGTGACACATATCTATTAATGTCAAAGTGACTCTTTAAGGGTCTGCAAATGACCTGAAAATGGTATGGGCTGGAATGGCCTCGCTTGATGTTCATGATTTTGGTAGAAAATCCCAGGAAAGTCCTTCCATTTATGGATTACCATTTGACCCATCATACTTTACTGAGCTGACCTCTCATAAAGTCTCTGAGCTCGTTGATCCTCATGGCCTTTCTGTTTTCACTGGTTTGACATTGTATTTAGTCTGATTTCATTTGTCTCTTTCCACCAGGAGAATCTCAGGTCTCACACACCTTCATTTCCCTGAGGAAAGCCTCCCAAGGGACCAATACAGTCCGATCCTATTCTACTCACACTAAAGCAGTGGTGGTGCTCACACCTGGGTGTTTTAAAGGGTGAAGACAGTCATTCAGCAGAATAGGATGAATAATAAACTTACACTACATCTTGGTCGATTTCTAGATGCTCTCCGCGGACAAGCCACACAACAAGGCTGAGCAGCGCGAACACCCTGTGAAAGGTTTACATTTTCAGACATTTAAACTGCAGAACATCAGCAGGTGCAGAGCTGAGACCTGTGAGCAGACTGCCTGGAGAGATCTGCTGTAGAGCGCTTAGTTAGGAGGTGTTAATCTGTGTCCTCGAAAGGTGAAGAGGGTGACACTCACCGCATCTTCTTCTCCTGAACGAACTTCAGATTTAAAACAATAACAGCAACAACAGCAGCAGCAGCAGCAGCAACGTGAACAAACTCCGCCTCCTCCCACCGGATCATGTGACAGTCACACTGCAGTCAGCTGACTTCTGCAGAAGGCGGAGCAACGTGGCCCCCTTGTGGCCCCTCCGTCCGAGTCCGAGGTATATATCCACCATTTATATCCAACATTATTTAGTTTAGTAAAGTGTATTATATTGGTTTTGGAATTAAGTAAGAGGACATTTAGTGTTTAGTTTTATGTTCGTTTTATTAGAAGATTAGATTAGATTACCAAGGTGAAAAAATATCTTAAACACAAAGTCAAAACATCAAAATACAATACTCAGTACATATGTCTTTGGGACCCAGGGCCATGCCTGTTATTTATTAAGCATTTAGGCAGGGTGTTACATAAACATAGAAAATCTCTAATTGCACTGGCATTTAGAGATTAAAAACCTCTGGGAAAATATATTATCACCTTCTAAGTAATATTAACAAATGATTTAAAAACAGTAGTGGAAGTTCTTTTAGCTGGTTGTTGTTGCTGGAGAACCACTAGACCTGGCAACACTGACCCATTAAAATAGGAGAAATGCCAGACTTGTGCCTCTTTAGATGTTTATAAAAAAATGTTATAAGAAACAATGAACAACATGAAGACTGAAGAGTAGTAAGAGTAATACGATTTTAAGATTTAATTTTGTAAAATTAGTTTTATGCAAAATTTGTACTTTATCAATGTTTTTAAATAGGAACTCAGACAGTGTTTTCCTCTTTATAGGGGGTAGAAATTAAAAATAGTCAGCAACGATTATGTATCGCACATATAATATACTGATTTGTTTAGGAATTCTGTCTCAGATGGCTTGAAAAAGAGTTCAAATTGCTGCTGTAAATGGGCAAATACATTTTAGAGACGAGCATGGATCTAAAATGTCTGGCTCCACTCATGGTATAATGAAATCTCGGGACTATCAAGGCATTCTTGAGCAACACGCAACTTCCAAGAATGATTAAGAGCAAAGTATTGGATTCTTGTTAAGTGGCCTTCTATGAGCCCTGATCTAAATCCTTTAGAACATCTGTGGAAGGAGCTGAAACATGAAGTCTGAATAAGGCATCTTCAAAACTGAGATAGCTGGAGCAGTTTCCTCATGAGGAGTGAGGACCACAATACCCGTTGACAGGTGTAGAAGTCTCATTGAGAGTTACAGACATCGGTTGACTGCAGCAATTGCCTCAAAAGGTTGTAAACAAAAATGTTAAGCATACCATCATTTTTGACCAGGCCAAATTCATTAGGATTTTTTTTTTTTTTTTTATTCTGTTGAACCCAATTCAAAAAGCACTATCGGATTTCCATTTGTTCATTTAAAATTTTCAAGTTAATCTTTTGTCAGTTTCTTTAAGTTATTTCAGTGACCATTGTGGGTTTTTCTTTCTTTAAAATAAGAGAAGCAACAAATTTGTCCACATCTGTCTGTCTAAAAGAGAACTGGTCAGACTGAGTGTTTGAATAGCAAAGGGTTTGTGTGAATTTGATAGTTAAGCTGGTTTACTAACCATCATGACCAACCTGACCTAAATAGTGAACTGGTATGACCAAGCTGGGTGATTAAGATTTAGATGACTATTTTTAAAAAGTCCACTGCAGTGGCCTGTATCTATCAATTTATAGTTGTTTAACCACCAGATGTCACCACTGTACACTTTAAATAATGAACTAGTTTAAATAAAGCTTTGTCAATGACATATTAATCTCATACATTCATACACTGGCAGTCTAACAACTCCTCAAATACACAAAGTATATATCATACTCATGTTTAGAAGCTGTTTTGTATAAGTTTAAATTGATCAATCCCTTTATTTTCACTAACAATAATTATGCAAAACAAGACAATGCAAAAGTAATGGACTGTGATGGAGATTGAGGATGTTCAGGTCTTCACCTTACAACGGTGATATAAACACCACAGAGTACTTGTGGGACTGTGTATATATATTTTTTTATTTAATTGATCTCTAAGTTTTGGCAGCAATAAGACTGAACTCAACAAATGAAATAAAATGAAATAATATTAAAATTTTTAATAAAAAAAAGTAAAGTAAAACATATATGTAAACTAATATTTTATTTTTTTTATATTATATTTAATATAAAATAATAATAACAACAACAACAACAACAATAATAATAATAATAATAATAATAATAATAATAATAATATTGAATATTATTCTGTGGCTTCTTTTATTTCTCATCTGACCCCCCTATCATTTATGACACCCAGATTTAATCAAATCAAATCAAAATGTATTTGTATAGCGCTTTTCACAACTCACAGAGCAGCTATACAGAAATAAAAAAAATAAAAGTTTAACTACACATGAGCAAATAATAAGACATAAACCCCCAAGAGCAATTAGCATTAGTGTGAGAATTTTTTTAATTATTTATATAGTACATCACACCATACTGTTGCGACTAAGTGCGATCTTGCTTCGCAGCCTCCACCATTCATCTGTTTAGGCCTGTAATTATTTTACTTTACATTTATAAATGTAAAGTGGTGATAATGTGGTACTGTGTTCAACTTTATCATCCCAAAGGACTAAAAGAAAACAGAGGTTCTTTTCCCATTTCTCTCTTTATGTTTTCTCATTTGGCCCCTGTTCTTGGTATTTTTTTTGCACTGTTGTGCTGTGTAATGCTCTGTACTCCTTGATTTACATGTGGTCATATTGCCGACCTTTCTGCCTAAATGGACATAAACAGGAAATGCTTGTGAAAAATGAACAAACATTTTATTAATAAACTGACTGTTCTGTTGTTTATCTTCAAAGTCAAAATAAAAAGGTTTGAACATTTTAACACAATTTAAAGAACAACTACCAGATTCAGATTATTCTAAAAAGCCAAAACAGGGAAAACATACTGTCAGGGTTATAAATATTTGGACACTGATAAAGTTATTGCTATTTTTGTCATTGAATTGAAATTGAAATTCATATTCTACCAACAAAACAAGCATAAGAAGACTGACAGTGGTAAACACACTGACATCTGTTTAGACGTTCATGCAAATTAATTAATATGCAAAGTTATTCCAGAGAAGCAACTTTGTTACATTGTATAAAATCAACTGGCATCTAAGCAAAAGAGCAAAGCTCTTCCCTTTGGAACCACATTTGCAATTCTTCAAGGGAGTTATGCTCATGTTATAAAAATGATGTTCGGTTTACTGCTGATGAAACTTCTTCTCTTCTCCTTTAGGAATGTGTCTTGCTGTGTAGAACATCCACAAAGGATTTTCAGTTCAGGAGATATTATTATTGGTGGACTTTATCCAGTACACAGCAAAGTCATCAATAGTACTGAAATATGCGATCCGTAAGTATTACATCAAGCTCAGTTTGTGCTTTCAGACAATAGAGTTCAATAGCTAAACCTGTATTCTAATTTTTAAATAATTAATAGGTCAACAAATGCTAATCAGATGGTAACTGGTGAATATTTATTGCTTTCTAAACTGTCACATTTCTGGCCAGTTCTTCATGAACAGTTTTCTAACTGCTTACAATACACTCATTCCTTCTACAGGGACAGCCTTGACATAGAATCACTGGTTTGCACTCAGGCAATGATATATGCTATTGAGCAGATTAATAAGAACTCACTCTTACCTAATATGACGATTGGATATGAAATCTATGACACCTGCTCATGTGTCTCCCTGGCACTCCGTGGCAGTTTAAAACTGATGGAGGGAGAAACTCTTAATGAGGACCAGTGTGTTATTATTACACCAAGTGATGATGTTCATAATAAAGTCAAGGCTGTTGTTGGTGAGCGCAGTTCAGGGGTTTCAGTTGCTGTGGCTCGCCTGCTTGCTCTTCCCATGATGCCTGAGGTGAGAGGAAATAAACCTGACACAAAGCTACACGTAGATGTGGTTGCTTCACATTAATATACTGTATCTGTGGTCAGATGTTTACACACACTCAATTTGGACATGAATTTCATTGCACAATTATTCTTTTTTCTGAACCAGAATGAGTGGCATCATACATTTTTGTTAGAAAATCTAGGGTTGGGGGGGATGGGGGTTCTATGATGTATATAGGGTAAAAAAAATTACATATAGCACAAATCATATTTGGTTAAATGTCCCTTAATAAGTTGCATTTGGCCTGGCTTTTGGTTGCCATAAGCAAACTTCTGGTTGGATATTTGACCACTCTTCTTGGTAGCATTAGCAGAGTTAAGTTAAATTTATCGGTTTCTTGGCATGGGCTTGACCTTTAACCCTTTAACATTCTACTCAGACATTTGGCAGAGCACATTTTGACTCAATAGCAGTCACTCTTACCATTTACTACATATATGCTTATTCATTTATTTTTTACAAAATGAAAAATGTTATTATTGCCCCAAACAAATACATCCTATATTTGAGGTAATTCCAAAAATTATTTAAAAAAAATCAGACATGAGCTCTTTCACATGATTGCCCTTTCATTTGAAATTCATCTTAACTTTCTTTCCCTCCTTGTTCTAGGTCAGTTATGCATCATCAAGTGAGTTGTTGAGAAGCAGATCTGAGTTTCCATCTTTTTTCCGCACTGTCCCAAATGATAAACACCAGACCGATGCTATAGCCCAGCTAGTGCATATGTTAAAATTTGTTCCAGTGGGAATCATTGGTAGTGAGGATGAATATGGAATGTATGGTGCTGAGAGTCTTTCTGTTGCTTTTCAAGCTTACAATATATGTGTTGAATTCAAAGAAATCCTGCCTGAAGATTTCTCCGAGAATCACCCAGTGTATTTTACACTTCAGAAGAAGTTTAACGCGTCACGTGCAGAAGCCATTGTGCTCTTCACCAATCCCAGTAATGCAAAGATCATATTGGAGGCAGCTGGAGGCACAAAGAGGACATGGATAGCAAGTGATGCATGGTCCAGTGCAAAGGACATCCTTGACTTGGACATTCTCTCAAATTCTGTCAGGATCCTCGGTATCAATTTTAAAAGAAATGTGATTCCAGGCTTTTCAGAGTATATGAATAATTTAATAAACCAAAACCACACCATGAATGAGACAAATTTTTTCTACAAGTTATTATCTCCAAGTCCTTTCTGCCCTTCCCTGGATGATAACCAAGACTGTTCACAGTTTGCATCACAGCCAGTCGACAGGATTAATAACTCAAACTGTATTAATAAAAAATGCCTCTTGGACTTTATCAATCAGGATACTTATGAGGCTTATACTGTTTATTTGGCAGTGAATGTTATAGCACAGGGCCTTAAAAGCTTGCTGGAGAACCACAATGACACGCATTTCCCCCCACAGTTGGTAAGTACACAGGTATTTGCTAGAATTTACAAGGCTACAAAGTACCTTCCACTGTAAATAAATGTGCAGGGGAGGAAAATGCTGTACTTGAGAATTATTTTTTGGGAGATTTGACTTATTGAATGTTGACTCAATTATGCCTCCAAAACTGTGTTTTTCACTTGCAAATGTAAATACGTACAATTAGGTTAATTAAAGTGACAATAATACTTAGGAAATGTAAGGAAGTACAATTACTTAAGTACAGTTTCTCTGCACTTTTTCAGCTCTGTAAAAAAGAGAACCATTGATATAGGTCTATGAAGGACACCAATACATAGCTGTAATAGTTTAGACTTTTTATTCACTGCTTGTCCAGATATAATCTGTTTTAGAAATGACATTGTACTGTGACATACTATAGCTACAATAGTACTGTACAGTGTCTACTATAGCCAGCATTAGCACTGTCTTCATAATTGTAGCAAAGTGAACACTATCTTTATATATGTAGTGCAGTTGACTCTTGTTTTATGCTGTATATTGTCTACCTTTTTAGCTCACAGAAGCAATCCAGCAGGTCAATTTCACTATGGATAATATTTCATACATCGCTCTAAATGCAGATGGAGAAGTAGATATTGGATATGACATTTTAGAATGGAAAACTGAAAGACCAAGGAATATCTGCACCATTGGAGTGTATGAGAAAAGCGGCATCCGTTTTTCTGTAGACATTTTCCAGGATAACAGTAATGTAAGGTTAAATAGAATTGTCACTTTGTGTTTTAAACAATATTTGACACCTATTTAACATAAAATAAAACATAAAATAAAAAACATTATTAATACATTAGCATGAAAAAAAATCTATATTTCTGTGTTTTTTTAGGTGACTCAATTCAACTGCTCTAAGTCTTGTAAGGCAGGATATGAATTATATATTATGGATCCAGAAAACCCATGCTGTAAAGGCTGTAATAAATGTGAACTTGATTATTTCTCCAGTGAAGGTAAGTCAATGACCTCCCATTTTGTTCCAACATTTGTGTATTATTATATTTTTTGTGAGATTTATTTGTCTGAAACTTACCTGAATTTAAAAATTCACAGGCAAAAAATGTGAAAGCTGTCAAGATTCTAACAATTCACAGTGCCAGAGAGCCCTCAATTTCCTGCCATGGAGCAATGGATTTAGCATTACCCTGGCTGTAATCACCACCATAGGCCTTGTTGTCACCTTAATTTTTGCTATTTTGTTTTTAATTAACATTCACACTCCTGTTGTGAGGGCTACTGGTGGTTACCTGTGTTTTCCTGCACTTCTTTCTCTCCTGGGGTGCTTCATTAGCATTTTCCTGTTCTTGGGAGAACCTACAGATACCACCTGCAGGGCGGGACTGCCACTCTTTAGCTTGTCGTTTACAGTGTGTATTTCCTGCATTCTAGCAAACCTTCTGCAGATCTTTGTGGGATTCGCTTTTACACTTAAGTTCAGTTACTGGCTGAAACGCATCAACAAGCCTGTTGTAGTGCTGATGGTATGTGCAAGCATGCAGGTGTTCATGTGTGCACTTTGGTTGGTGTTGGGGCCACCATTTAGGGAAATTGTAAATGATGGAAACCTATATGACTGTGCTGAGGGGTCTATCGGGCTCTTTGTGATCACTCAGATATACATTGCACTTCTTTGTATCATCTGCTTTATCTTTGCATACAAAGGGAGGAAACTACCAGGACTGTACAAGAATGCCAGGTTTGTTACCTTTGGCATGATAATCTACTTAGTGGTCTGGGTCATTTTCATCCCCATCTACACTCAAGAACACGAGTTACATGAAGGAGCTGTCAAAGCCTCAGCCATGTTGGTTTCTAGCTATAGCATCCTGAGTTGTCACTTTGCTCCAAAATGTTTCATTTTGGTTTGGAAAAAAGAGATGAATGATGAAAATGTAATTGCAGAGCAGATCCGGAAGCATTATGAAAATAAGGAAATAAGAGTTTTATCATGAACAGTCATTACATGTATGTAAAAGCATAACAATAATAAGAAAACACTGAGAATTAGATATTCCAAAAAGCATATTGTTGGTCTGCTTTCTTCAACCCACAACCACATGTGATGTGTGTTTAGGGTCACTGTCCAATCTGAAAACCCAGTTCTTTTTAAAGACGTCTTTCTGACGTCAGACTGATATCTGTGCCTGCTGGAGTTCTGTTGAGAACCAGAGGTGAACAATCCAGGTCCAAAAAGTAAAACTCCGCCGCAGGATATAGTTCCGACTCGGCGGTACAGCGCCATAAACAGCTGGGACTACTTTCTGGGGCGGATTTATACTTTTTGGACCTGGATTCTCCACCTTTAAGAACAACGTCACCTCACGAACACTGAGAATTAGATGGGAAATGTTTTTTTTATCAGTGAAGAAATACCTCTAGAATATTTTCACATGCTTCATATTTCATATTTCTGTATTTTTGTGTATATATTTGCTATTAAGAATGATTGTCACTTGAACTGTTCATGCATGACTGCTGAATAAGTGAAATATAACCTTTTAGTAAATTCAACATTGTGGTGGCATTCATCATTCATCTCATTAGACAAGACTTGAATTAATCATATACATGAATCATTCATAACATTAAAACCTCTTGCCTGATATTGTTTAGTGCCCTTTTGTTCCACCTAAGCAGATTTCCCAAGTTAGCAGAACTGTAAACAAGTCCTGTAAGTTGTGAAGTGGGGACTCAATGAGCATCCCTTAGCCTTATGTGCCCATTACCAATTTGTACTTTTGGTAGGTATTGACCACTGCATATCAGGAACACCCCCAGAAGACCCGCCTGGTGTTTTGGAGATGCACTGGACCAGCAATCTAGGCATCATAATTGATCCCTTGTCAAAGTGGCTCTGATCCTTATTGCCCATTTTAATGGATTTTAAAATTTCACTTCAAGAACTGACACTTGCTTCCTATAATGTCCACTCCTTGATGGATGTCACCGTAGATAATTAATGTTCTTCATTTTACCTGTCAGTGGTGTTAATGTTATGCTCAAGATGATGGTGAATTTCTTGATGTATTATCATCTATTTGCAGGAATCTCAATAATAATAATAATCTATATACATGAAGTGGGACATGGAAAGTACATGCATACTGTAAATATAAAAGTGTAATTATTGTGGACAAAAAAAAAAAAAAAAGATTTATATTTAGGTAAAGTTGAAGTGAGAATTCTGGTAACAGATAAGTTTGAGTATGTCGGGAGAAGAGATCCTGCTTGTATCTTTATACAAGAGATAAGGTATTTCCAGTAATTACAGTGGCCAAAGTGGACAGGACACAAACCCTAATCTGATTTCTAAACAGGAGAACTCTGTTCCACATCTTCAGCTGTGGTAGAGAGTTTACATACACTTATAAAGGACAGGAATGCTGCAAACTAAGCTTCCAATCATTTCTTTAAATGGTTCTTTTGTAGGCAGAATTAATGTTCACACATTTTAGTAGAAAAAAAATTGGTGCACAAGTTTAAATGTTCTTTAGTTTTCTTAAATCATCACAAGGTCAAATGTATACAAACTTACATTTATATTGAGCTAAAAATCTATGAAATACTTTAATTTTCCCTAACCTGTAAATCCAATGAAATCAACAGATTAAACCAACAGAACCCTGTTCCTAAGCTTTTTTTTTATTATATTTGTCCTACTGGTGGACTGATAAACAAGCTACACTACAAGGCCCAGTCCTTGACTTTTGTCAAACTACACTGAAAACCAGTTGAAAATGTTTAAGATCCAGAACCTTCTAGAAAAATTCAAATGTTAAGCAAAATGTTGTGGTAAAGTGACCAACAGTCCTATTTTATCTAACATTATCCTCATATCAATTCTCATCATATTTAAGTTCATTCAAGTAAAATCTGCATCTGTGATCTCTGACTACAGTTCATATTAAAATGTTGGGAGCAGTATGTCATAGGTGGTAAGTCTACAGAAGAAAATATGGAAGAAATATGATGCTAGGTCCCTGACTAAAACAAACAAACAATAAAAACAGCATATTGCTGCTGTCCAATGAAAACTATGTATCTCCATACAGTTTCTCCATGGTTTGAACCTGTATCTGCTCTGTACACTGTATTAATGATTCTTGATAAATAGACCAATAGAAATGCTCTAAAACTGCTGTTAATTCCTTTTATTTGACATTAACTTCTGTTCAAACAGAAGAACATATTCACCTTCTGTAAATTTGGCATTTTGGAGACAAATTTGTATTGGACAGTGACAATATACAAGTACAGTTGCTCATAAACAAAGCATGCATACAGTCAAATGCAAATGTTCAGCACTGCTTCTCAGATCAGTTTTATGTGTTGTGGAAGTTTACAGGGTCTAAATCCACACATACTAAACTTTTGGTTAAATGTGAAACGCTGCACCTTGACCAGATGCTTTGGTTGCTGTCTGCTTCTGCCAGAATTCTGGTTAAATATTTGACCACTTATTTGGGCACTTGTTGTTTTCCTGGCACAGACCGGCCTTTCAAGAGGGTGGATTCTGGACTTTGGGAAGGATATTCCAAAAAGCATATTGTTGGTCTGCTTTCTTCAACCCACAACCACATCTGATGTGTGTTTACGGTCATTGTCCAACCTGAAAACCCAGTTCTTTTTAAAGACGTCTTTCTGACGTCAGACTGATGTCTGTGCCTGCTGGAGTTCTGTTGAGAACCAGAGGTGAACAATCCAGGTCCAAAAAGTAAAACTCCGCCGCAGGATATAGTTCCGACTCGGGCGGTACAGCGCCATAAACAGCTGGAACTACTTTCGGGCGGATTTATACTTTTTGGACCTGGATTCTCCACCTTTAAGAACAACGTCAGCTCACGAACACTGATACGAAAAAAAATGGATTTCTGGACTTCCAAAAATTCTTAGCTTAAATTAAGGCTAGAGTCGAGCAGCTGGGACGTGCAATACCCTTTCTGGACGGCAGGTGGAGACTCGGGAACATTAAACCAGCAGACCGAACGCAATGAAAATGAAAAACGCGCAGTGCGATTCGCTTAGTGGCCACGTGGGGGCGCTGGAGGAGCTGACGCGCAACAGGCGGACTGAGTCGCTTTGAACATATTAACACTAACGTTATCTAAAGAGCGAGAAAGGGGGAGTTTCCGAAGTGCTCCGCAGCTTTTCTGTAGCCGTTCTCGCAGAGAGCAGGAAAATGAGTCGCAGGCACAGCGGCGCTCTCTTCCTCCTCTGCTTCCTGAGCCTGGCTGCGGCGTGTGAGGCTGCGGATGCGCTGCCTGCGCTGCCTGCGCGGAACGGGACCCCCGTGCACATCCCGTCCTATATGATGAGCCTGTACAGGACTTTATCCGAGCTGGAGCGGAGAGGGAGCAACGGCAGCCTGAGCCGCTCCAGGAGACACGCCAACACTGTGAGCAGCTTCACAGAGCAGGAGGAAGGTGGGTGGCTCTTCATCTCCATCCTGACTCTCATACAGGGGGTCTTCAGGGCTTCTGTAACAGAGGCAGTGGTCCCATAGAGAACCATAACCAGCGTAAAGCTGGAATGACGGAATGATCATGTATGAGATGCTGAGAACTTTGAATAGGACTGTCACAGAATCTCTTTGTGCACTCTGCGCAAAAAGCTTTCTATATCACACTTTTACAAAAGAAAAGAAAAAAGCACTTTTTAATTCCTTCCTCTGTTCTGGATGAGAACAGCTGAACCAGGCAAGAAACATTCTGATCACTCAGGTTGGTCTGGAGTTCTGCTGCTTCTATGTGGAACCCTTGGAGAACCTCCCTTTGGGAAGTGTGCAATGTTGAATGAACAGCCACCGTCCAGACCTGATGTCCACAGACGCCATACATTAGTAAACCATTTTACTAATACATGCAATACATTCAAATCTATTTATTTAGTGAATTAGTTGATTGTAGGTCAGTATCATTTCTGTCCAGGTGGGTTCACAGTGGTCATGTAGGACAGATCCATCTAGATGCAAATAAACCCTGCACGAGAGAACTGGGATCCAGTAGTGGAGATTGTGCTGTGTTGACTTCAGTTGGGTTCAGAACAGCTTCTGAAAGCCGCATTACAGGCCTGCGTGATCTCAGACGCTTTGCAGGTCTATGTGGTATCAACAGGTTGTGCCAATGAGCCAGACTCTTCACTGGGGTGGCGAAAACATGTCTTCTGGGTAGATAGTGTTATAACGTCTCTGCGCCAGTCTGACATTTTTATGAGTAAAAATGGGTGCCTGTTTCATCGGGATGTTCATTTCCAGATGGGAATGCTTTTAAAACGGCTTACTTCAAATAACACATCAGGAACATGAAGGCCAATGTGTCAAATTTGCACCATGTGTGATAAATAAAGCTCTTCTGGCATCTTGGCTAAATGCTTGGACAGAGCTTCCCTTCTCCAGGTGCTGCTGATCAAAAGAGAAGCATCTGATTCCAAACTCATGTTCTAGAGAAAGTGCTGCTTTTCACGAAATCCAGTCTGAGTGTTAGCGTGTCAGCAAATGAAGTGAAGGCTGCTGAACACTGTCCTTCACCTAATGAGGGAATGGAGATAGACAGCTTAAGTCATTGCACTGCATATACTTTCGAACACACGCATGGGCCAGCTGTGTTTAAAGCCTTTAATAATTGCTGTTTAATTGATTATGTGTGAAATGAAAAACGGGGAAGCAAATCAATAAGGAAGGCCGGTGCTGATGTCATAATAAAAGCAGTAGGATCTAAACATTTTAAGATTTATTAAGAAGAGATTTTCAGAGAATTTAATACATGTTAATTTAATCAGCAATTATTTGAAAACCTCCAGAAATCATTGTCTGATATAACTCTTCAGCGCTTCTTTCACTGCAAAGGAAAAAAAAAGACTTGGCCACAAATTGTAGACCTGCATAAAGAGTGTGGGGGAGATTGGAATGAAAGCTAATTCCCAGACTGCCTTTTCAGGTCATTTTTTGTAGGTTATTTCATTGTTTTGTCTGGCAAACGGATATTAGCTCTAGAAGAGGATGATTTGCCCCCTCCTTCTGTTCACCTTTCATTTCTGTAGCAGATCCCTGTCCAAGCGCAGGAGAGAGAGGAATCCGAGAGGCAGCTCCCATCGGACACTCGGTCCCTGTCCCAGCCTGTGTGGCCAGCCCCAGCAGCACATGCTTAACTGTTTGCAATTACCCATTATTATTCATTCTCATCTAGCAATACACAGTCAACTTGATATAACCAGAACTGGCACTGGGCTCTCATTCTAACCACTCGTATTAAAGAATCCCCTTCATCTTTTAACCATGAAACCACACTCTGTGTCTCAGGTTGCGTGTGTAACTCTGGCCTCCATACTTGTGCTGGATGTCAAGATGTCAACACTGAAACTTGGTTTTCTCTGACTCCTGGATCTGGTCCCTCTTTGCAAAGTTCCTGTAACACCCTGTACGGATGGTGCAGCTTCACATGGGCTTGGAAAGGATCTTCTTCTTGTCATACAAAGTCAATGAAACTGTTGTTTAACAGTCTGTTCTGTTTTTCTATGTCGGTTCAGGAATGGCAAAGTAAAAAAAACGAAGCCCAAACAAAGTTTCAATAAGATTCCAATGTTGCCTGGAAACCCTATGGACAGTATCTGGAAACTCTATGGGCAGTATTAATCCACAGTTTAAAAAGGTGCTACAAGGGTTCTTTATGGACCCAAAACTGGTTAATTTTAGAATTGGTAAAGTACCTTTACATCAACTCATTTAAACCTGTAAATGGTTCTTCACACACACCACTCTTTTACAAAAATAGTTCTTGATGAAACCAAAATTTGTTCTTGTATGACTGTAGCATGTTTATTTTTAAGAGTGCAGCTCTGTCATAAGATTGTCAAGCAAGTATCCATTTGGCTGTTCTCCTGTGGTTAAATTGAGTGCGAGTCATTTTTAGGAATCATGGCAGTTTGAAGCACTTGACAATCAAAAGTGCTAAAAACTAATTGTGTCCCTAGGCCACCTACCACGCCTCTTAAATTTACAGCCTCGCTCTGGTGGAGCACAGCAGAAAAGGGAGGAAAGGGCGTGCTGGAGGCCATGTGCTTTTGGAACGTCCCGCCAAGGCCTATTCTCACTCAATCAGCATAATTAGCAGATGCTGCCAAGGGCCCAGGCAGACCGACAGGTCAGCCAAACACTCTCCACCTGGCCTGGACCTCTGCTGCATGCTTCACGTTTGGAGAAACCATTTTAGGCCCCCAAATGTTATTCTCATCGAGGAGAGGAGCTGACAGTGTCTGTATGGCATTTTCGGACCATGCGGTAGACTGCTCACAACAGTGAGAGGAATGTAAGATTCTCAACCCCCAGACAGCTGGCTCTTGTAAATGCAGAAGAAATCAAATTAATACTGACCAATTATTTAGATCACATCCAGTACATGAAATGTTGCTGGTAAAAAAAAAAATTAAATTAATAATTTCACTAGGTGAAAAAAAAAAACAGTTGTTATAAAGTTATGTAAACATTGTTAGAAAGTTATGTAAAATGTAAGACCTCTGCATATCATCACTGTCAAAAAAAAAACCTTGGCAAAATGGCAACTTCACAGGAAAAGAAAAAATCTGATCTTTCAATAGAAGTCAATGGAAAAAGATTTTATTCTAAATAATTTTGTATTCCTGTTGGTTTATTTATCATATTTTCGCACAATGTGAAGAACAGCTTTTAGATTGGAATTATGCCAAAAAAGGTTCAGATATAGTTGGCAAAAGGAGAAGGATTTGGCATGACTTTGGTGGTAGCTAACAGTAATAGAGAGATGAGGTTGTTGTAAAATGACTAAGAAAACTGTATAATAGGTAAGAATTAAGTTAAGAAATGTGTTATTCAGAATCAACCATGTCAATCATTTATTCATCACTGATAAATGATAATAAAACATATCAGTATAATAGTTGAAATATTGAATAAAACTAAATATAAAATAAAAAAAACATATTTTTTTATTTTTGTCTTTTTTATCTTGTTTGCTTGTAGATCAGTCATCATCCGGGTCTGATCAACGCTATGTGTTCGATATCTCTGGCCTCTCAAGGACAGAGGAGCTGATGGAGGCGGAGTTGCGGGTGTTTCGGGGGCCCCCGCCTGACATTGGGAGCTTGCTGTCCCTGGGAGGGAGCATGTACCGCCTCCTCCTCTACAGCTGCCCCTATCCTGGCTCTTCAGACAGACCTCTTCTTCTATCTTCAAGGACCATTGACATTCTGGACACCATCTCAGCCACATGGGATGTGTTTGACATCCTGGCCAGTGTGAAGGCCAGCAGAGGAACACACAGGACAGCTCGAGCAGTGTGTTTTAGTATAGCTGTTGTTTGTGAGTCAACAAACGAAAAGGTTTACCCTCCATTGCTGGGCTTTGGAAGTCAAGCCCAGGGAGGCCAAGAGAGGGCCTTGCTGGTGGCCTTTTCCCGTACCCGAAGGAAAGAGAATCTGTTCAGGGAAATCCGCAAGAAGATGAAGGCCATTCAGAACAGGGGCTTGCAGGGCCCAACAGTGGATCACAGCTTCAAGGGGAGCGGGCGGCACAGGAGGCGACGGAAGAGGAGGACAGCTTTAGGGGGACGCACCGGGGGTGGAGGGGGTGGAGGGGCTGGGGGTGTGAGTGGTGGAGGTGGGACAGTAAGTGGGGCAAAAGGAGGGGGAGGAGGTGGAGGTGGCAGGAGGAGGACTCGGTGTAGCCGGAAGCCACTGCACGTGAACTTCAAGGAGCTGGGCTGGGACGATTGGATCATTGCACCACTGGACTACGAGGCGTACCATTGTGAGGGTGCTTGTGACTTCCCACTGCGCTCCCATCTTGAGCCCACCAACCACGCCATCATCCAGACCCTCATGAACTCCATGGATCCGGAGTCAACACCGCCCAGCTGTTGTGTGCCCTCCAAACTCAGCCCCATCAGCATCCTCTACATTGACTCAGGCAACAACGTGGTTTACAAGCAGTATGAGGACATGGTAGTGGAGCAGTGTGGCTGCAGGTAGCAACGTGAGAATGGGGCCAGACCCTGTGGCCCCTGAGGACTCAGAACCTGAAGCAGCCTCTTTTGAGGTCTAACACAAGCACTTCCAGGCTATAGAAGGGAGTCAAATGCCCTATTCGACCTGGATTTGTTTTATCAAGGGAGGTTCTGTAATGTAGTTCTAAGGGATTTGACTGGAAGACACTTGGATATGCATTGTATGATGACCTTGACTCTAAGGCTAGCAACAATGAGAACTTAGCATTGTAACAACACGGCTTACTGCTGCAACTACTGTATGTTCTATACTGAGGTTGATTTGGAAAGGAACACAGTAAAAGGAAGCCTCTTATTCAGCAAATTACAAGTCGTTCATTCTGGAAAGATTACAGGCTTCTAAATTCTTGGAGAGTAATGTGGATTCAAATCCAGATCCAGATCTTGTTCATAAACACTTCAATTTCAGTACCTCCCCAGGTGAAACAGATCCATTTAAAATAGGGCTTAATTCTGCATTCACAATTTAAGGTGTTTTTCTGCCTAAATGTGATTGATCTGGTATTTCCAAAACTGTGTGAACATATGAATCAGATTTCTTTTTTTTTCTCATATCTGGTCCTAGACTGGAAACTAAGCACCTGAAATGAGTATGGTCAGATGACATTAGTCAGATCTCAGCACTAAGCATTGTAATGTAGACATAATGCAAGTGCCTTAACTATTAACAGAGGCCTAATGAGGATAAGTGTGTAAGTCCGCATGAGTAAGAGGACATATTAGAAGCATTTGAGCAATGGACAGCGCTTAAGCAGTAGACACTCGCTGGTAAGATCTTCACAAGAGACTTAAATTCCCCAATACTGAATAAACAACTGCTTGATCGGAAAGGAGCAAAGGCCAGGAATTTCAGAAATGACACTGCATCCTGGTAATGTAAACGGAGCGATAAAGCGTTGACGTGTTTTTGCAGAAGCTGAGAAAAAGTCAATCTGTTTTCAACAACATGGTTTGCAAGCAGTATGAGGACATGGTGGTGGAGCAGTGTGACTGCAGGTAGCAACGTGAGAACGGAGCTAGGCCCTGTGGCCCCTGAGCCTCTTTTTAGGCTTAACACAAGCACTTCGAGGCTCATAGAAGGGAGTCAAATGCCCTATTCGAACTGGATTTGTTTTATCAAGGGAGGTTCTGTAATGTAGGGATTTGACTGGATGACACTTGGATATGCATTGTATGATGACCTTGACTCTAAGGCTAGCAACAATGAGAACTTGCGACTGCTATATGTTTTTTACTGAGAAAAAGTAAATCTGTTTTCAGTCACATGTGACTGGGAAACCTAAAGTAGGAGAGGTGCGTGACACTGGGTTTCATTTTGGCTGGGCGGGGGGTGGTGTTTTAGAATTTGGTTACAGCTCTGAAAAATAGAAGTGTGAGAAAGAGAGAGAAAAAAAGCCAGCAGCCTTAATCAGAAGTGGCACAGCTCGACTGCAAAACTTTTTCTTAAATTCGCCTTACACAACATTCTCTTTTCCATTTGGAGCTTGAGTTGTTTCTATAATCAGGAGGTTTGTTTGATGATTTATTGAGTACGGCAGTTTCTGAATTTTATATCAAGATAACCCACACACATCTGATGCTCCCCAGAGCTGACATCTTGCTTCCTTTTCTCAGCATATGGGACAGTGTTTGACTGGCCCACAAGAGGAAGTTCACAAACCATACGTTGTTACTAGCTAGTCGTTTCACATCTCATTCAAAAGGCTTTTCACGCTAAGCCCTTGAAAGTGGGAAAGTGGGTCTGTTTCAGCAAAATAAGCATTGTTGACACCACATTTGGCATCTGCAGGATGATAGAATGGCTGTACTATGCATAACTTTCAAAAGTGTAAGAGATAGATGACTTCACTGCACTCGGCGACCTCAGACCTTACTCTGTGAAAGAGGTTAGAGAGCCAAAATCAAAATGATTCTTGGCATTCAGAGCTTCTCTGTGTGACACCCCTCTTGCCAGGGCTAACTGCATGTGGAGGTCTGCTCGATTTCTGCTTTAGCTGCTGAAGCTGCTCTTTTCCCCCTATTATATAATTTTTCTATTTAGAACAATATCCTGACATTGTGCACCTGTAAAATGACAAGGGAGTGTGTAACACAACCCATTTTAACCCAACACATTTTAGCTTTTGCTAAATTATTATTATTATACAGGTAGTATGATCTACTACCCGTATAACTAACTTTGGATTCCAGATCCTACTGGTTATAAACAGAAGTAGTGCAACTTACCCCCATGAGCAAGGTTAATTAGACAGAGGGACACTTATTGGTTAGAAGTTTAGAAACTCAATAGAAGCCCAATAAATTCAATATATTTCTATATTGTTTGAATTAGATGTGCTTTTCAACTTAACACCTGCTCATATGATTAGCATTATTTACTGTCTACCATGTGTTTTTGTTTACTGTGGGAGAATTAATTGTAACACTGCTTTAAATCTATCCCCACCATGTGGAGACTGTACTTTAGCTCTGACTGTGTTTAGGTCTTACTGTGATTATCTCTCACTGTAATTTCAAAATAGTGCTATACTGCAGCAGCCAAGAGGGTGATAGAAGGGTGAATTCTGTGACTCACACACAGATTTACAAATAACTTTATAAAACTTACACTTATGATGAAATAAATGGTACAGAGTGAATCTCCAGAAGGATTTTTTTTCAGTTGAGGTTAGATTTGAGGCCTTTATGACTTTCTGCATTAGTCTCATAAATCCAGAGCAACACTAAAGATCTAAACTTTCTACACAGAGTCTTTTCAGTGGATCGGCTGCATTTGTGGTCAGAACACTGTAAATTTATCTTATCATCGCCTAAAAAAGCAGTGTCTTAGGAATCTGTACACAGTTTGTTTGTTTAGGCCTGCTGGGAGAGGTTGAATCTCGTTTCAGTTTGCAGTGGCAGAAAATTCTGCGGTATTTTTGGTCTGTTTGGATGGTCATGTTATCTGTGCATCATATTTTACTACTTACTGTTTATTCACCATTCTTCACTTTTTGCCTCTATAAGGAAATGCAAAACACATTTCTAATCAATTCCAGAGAGTTCTTAAATGCTTTCGATTCACAATTTTTCTTAACCCAACTGCTTCTTTGTGAGTTAAATACAAAGTGGCCCATGTTGGCATTGTCAGCTGTGATTTGTATTCCAGAGTAAACTGACGACGGGAAAACATGCATGATGGCCATGAGCTCAGCCCAGCTCCACACATGCTAAAGGAAGTCATGCTTTCCTCATTTATTAAATATATAATTTTTTTTCATAGATTTATGAAACACTTATGAAAGGGATCTATAAATAATTTGAAAGAAGAACCATTTTTGTTTATATAAAGAATAATTTTTGTTTATAATATAAGTGTGACAAACACCTTTATATCCAATTCTTCAAAGGATCTTCACTCATATGACTGATTCCTTAAAATGGTTCTGTGATGAAATTGTTTAAAGAACCCTTTATAGACTTAAGAGTGAAGTTTATGAAGAGATGTCGCTCATAATGTGTGGTTCCCAGCTTATTAAGCATAATATAAAGGATGTCCAAGCAGACTAACTGTAAGAGTTACAGTCATATCTCCAAAGCTTCCATAGCCATCAGACATGGCCTTAAGTGTCTAGGTTCTTTTTAATCACAGACTGGCAGTTTGGGTTGTTACCCTGAACCTTGTCCTATCTTATATCTAGAAAGATAAGATATGAGCAGGATAAGAAAAGACTGACTCTTCTTCATCATTTCTCCAAACACTAACGCAAACTAGCTCTCAAGGTTAGCTCTACCCTGTACAATGTACACACCTTGTCCTATGCAGTTTGAATTCTGTGACATTTTGTTCTATTCATTACTGCAGAGTAAAATACCTGCACATATGAAATAGCTCCTCACTATGAGCTGTGGCTATATTATGCAATGCTCAGCTTTAAATGATGGTTTATGTACAAATGAATGCTGACATAAAAATAAGCAATGAAATGTGCTTGGTTCTGCATTATTCTCACATTAGAATTACAAAAGTTTACTGCAGTTTAAATATTTTAATAAACAAATTATATTAGATTTATTTGTGAATCAGCAATAATTGTATGGTGTGTATATTTTAAATTCTCCTGATTAACAAACATTGTTATTTTTTTTATGTTTCACTTTTCATGTATCAATTTTTAAGGTTATCCATATTTTGCTGGTATTCTGCTAAGACCACATTTCTTGTTTGGCCTTTAAAATGGTGAAAACACAATTAATCATTAAAATATGGAGTGGATGATTTTATTATTATTATTATTATTATTATTATTATTATTATTATTATTATTATTATTATTATTATTGATAATGACACCATATTATATTGTTTTCCTTAAAATAAACCTGGACAGCCTGTAACTACTTAGATGTGATGTAAGTGAAACATGCTGTAAGTGCCATTATATTGACTGTTTCCAATTAATAATCTGATCTCTCAGCTCTGTTGCTCAAATTATTTTGTTTTGTAAAAGTTATGGTATAATTTGATTGATTTTGTAGTGTTTGTGTCCCATGCAGTGTTTTCCATGCAGACACTTAGGAAAGGTATTTGTCTTTAAGTGGTCTTTATGGCTGCTGTTGAGCTTTGGAGTTTGCTATTGAACTGACTGCTCTTCTGCCTCCTGGTGACTTTAAAAGCTGTTGAGGACTTTCAGAGGCGCTTTCAGATAATCCTGCAGCATCTCAACATTTCATGAGAGGGGTTGGCACCTTCATTGTTCATGCAGAACCAAACTATGTTTTCCTCATACATATCAAACAGCTTTAATGTTGTTATTGTGTCCTCATTGTTTAGTCCACTGGTATGCAAAAGTTGCAACACCCTTGGTCACACATGTATTTCTGATTTTCTAAGTGATAATAAATACACACCCTCTATAGAAAACACATATTTATAAGCAATTCTTCCAATATTCCAAACTCAGCAAACAGATCATATTTGTTTTCTAAATGTATTTTATTCAGTTAAACAGGGGTGGTAAAAAAATAAAAGTTTTTTATGTGAAAAGAAAACTGTTTTTAATGGTGGCTTTTAGACGAAGGGGAACAAATCTCCTTAAATTTAATGTAAGTTGATGCAAGATGAGTTAGTTTTGGATGATTCCTGTTGTTTCAATAATAATGAAATATTCCCACAGTGAAAAGAAAAGGGCATTACAGCTAAATGACACTTAAAAAGGCAGTGATGAGGATTAAAGGGCAGGCCTTAATTGAATATATTCTTTGCCATTCATTTTTAAGTGCCTGCATGTTTGTGTTTTGGTTGTTGTTGTTTTTTTTTTAAATATGTGGTGAAGAAAGCTTATACCATCTAATGAAAATATCCCTGGGAGATTTACATATTTTAGTTGATTTTTTAAGTGAAAATATGTTAACAGTGCTCTAAAGGGTACAACCATAACTGTAAGACGTAAGTTGCTCTGGATAAGGGCGTCTGCTAAATGCCGTAAATGCAAATGTAAAAAATACTGCACATTTTTACACACTTCCTATTTTCTAAACTTAACAGAATGGAACAAAAAATTGAACAGATTTAATGTACCTTTACTTTTGAACAAATTTAATGTTCATTGTTTGAACCTGTTAAATTGTTTAAAGTAACAGTAATTGTGTTCTAGAATATACAGAAGCGATATGAACATATTTACACTTAGAAAATCAAAAACACATGCTTTAACCAGGGGTGTCTAAACCTTTGCATAAGACTGTAAATTTCATTATGAACGACTGCGACTTTCTTAAATACAGGAACTATTTTGGAACATTCTGGACCTTGCACTGTGTGCCTGTGTGTGTGTGCGTGTGTGTGTGTGTGTAAGATAGAAAAGAATGTACATAATTAAATTGTAAATTATCTGTAAACAGCTATGTATTTTTTTCTCTTGATAATTATATATATATATATATATATATATATATATATATATATATATATATATATATATATATATCTCAGCCAAAATTAAGCACATTGTATCATCATTTTTATTTCACTCTTTTTTATTTATCATTTTTGTACAGATGATTTTAATAAAGTAAAAAACCTTTATTGAAAAAAAAAAGAGCTGCTGTGGCTAACCTTCTTTCTCAGACATCCATATGAAAGAGAACCCTTAGTGACTGTCTGTCTCAACCCACGGTTCCGGAATCATTATTGGGTTTGTGTTTTGTCTCATTTTTCCGCCAGCAAAGTATTCAGGAAGTTTCCAGGTGATTGTGAATTCCAGCTAGCAGTAGGGGAAGGAGGGGAGGGTAATGTTTAGCACTGGCAACCAAGTCATAACTGCATTATGGGCCCCATAATCTATCTGCTCAGTGAAAGCTATACACACAAGAGACAGTTTTTTGGAGCTGTGCTGTGGAAGAATGACTTCTGGTTCCTTGAAGAGTCTTTGGATTATGGATTATATACACTACATGTCCAAATGTTTGTGGACACCCCTTCTAATGAATGCATTCGGCTACTTTATGTTGCACAGATTGCTGATACAGATGTGCAAATGCACACCCAGTTTGTCTAGTCCCTGTAGAGAAGTACTGCCAATAGATTAGGACTTTCTGGAGGAGATAAACATGAACATGTTCATACCATGTCTAACGCCAGGTGTAGGATACTGGGGTATAAAGCCCCCAGTATTGAGTTGTGAAGCAGAGGAACTGTGTTCTCTGAAATGATGGCGCTCCATCCAGTACTTTCTTGGACAGAAGAGGCATCCAACAAAAAGTAGGATAAACACTACTTTTGAACTTTAATACCTTTGGTTTTATAAGAAACAATAAATGAGATGTTGTCCCAATACTTTTGTTCTTACAATGCACCTGGAAATTTGCACATTTTATGATACAGCCTTATTCTAAAATGGATTCAATTCATTTTGGCCCTCATAATTCAACACAAAATACCTCATGATGACAAAGTGAGAAAAGTTGTTTTAAATAATTTAAAAATAAAACACAAAAATATACATAAGTATTCACAACTTTTGGTCAGTGCTTTGTAGAAGCACCTTTGGCCACAATAATGGCCTCTGTTCCTTTTGAGTATGATGCTAAAAGTTTGACATACTTGTTTTGGGAAGTTTCTCCCATTTTTCTTTGCAGAACCACTCAAGCTCCATCAGTTGGATTTGGAGTGTCGTTGCATAGCCATTATTAGTTATCTCCAGAGATGTTCAATCGGGTTCACGTCTGGGCTCTGGCTGGGCCACTCAAGGACACTCACAGAGTTGTCCTAAAGCCACTCCTTTGTTATCTTGTCTGAGTGCTTAGGGTCGTTGTCCTGTTGGAAGATAAACCCTCGTCCCATCCCAGAGCGCTCTGGAGCAGGTTATCATCAAAGATGTCACTGTACATTACCGCAGTCATCTTTTTCTCAACCATGACTATTCTTCCAGTTCCTGCTGCAGAAACACATTAACACAGCATGATGCTGCCACCACCATGCTTCACTGTAGGAATGGTACTGGCTGGGTGATGAGCAGTGCCTGGTTTTCTCCAGATAGGATGCTTGGCATTGAGGCCAATGAGTTTCATCAGACCAGATAATTGTGTTCCTCATGGTCTGAGAATCCTTTAGGCCCTTTTTGGCAAACTCTAGATGGGCTGTCATGTGCCTTTTACTGAGGAGTGGCTTCCGTCTGGCAACTCTACCATACATGCTTGATTTGTGGAGTGCTGCAGAAATGCTCCTTTTGGAAGGTTCTCCTCCATCCACAGAGCAATGTTGGAGCTCTGTCAGAGTGACAGTTGGGTTCTTGGTCTTGGGATCACTTAGTTTAGTCAGGTGGCCAGCTCTAGGAAGAGTCCTGGTTCAAAACTTGTTCCATTTACAGATGATGGAGGCCACTGTGCTCATTGGCACCTTCAATGGAACAGATTTTCTTCTGTACCCTTCCCCAGATCTGTGTCTTGATACAATCCTGTCTCAGAGGTCTACTGACAATTCCTTCGACTTCATGGCTTGGTTTGTGCTCTGACACGCACTGCCTATTATGAGATGTGTGCTTTTCCAAATCATGTCCAATCAACTGAATTTACCACAAGTGTCCAAACAAGCTTTAGAAACATCTGAAAGATGATCAATGGAAGCAAGATGCACCTGAGCTCAATTTTGAGTGTCGTGCCTGTGAATACGTATCTACGTTATATTTTTAATAAATATGCAAAGATTTCAAACAAAGTTTTCTCACTTTGTCATCGTGGTATATTGTGTGTATATGTTTCAGGGGGGAAATTAATTTAATCAATTTTGGAAAAAGGCTGTAACAACAAAAAGTTCACTAAGAATACTTTCCAGATGCACGGTACCATTTAGAAATGGTAGGGCCTCTGGTTGCAGGACCTCATGAACATAACAATGGGCTGTCAGCAGGCCTGTAATGAAGACCAAAGAAGGTCCAACATTGTACGAAATTAAACCCACAGTGACACCATGCCTTTTAGTAGACTCATCCTTGAAGATGACCTGCTGCCATCCTGAGTGACTCTATGACAGTCTGGCACAACACAACTGCTGTTGTGCAAGGATTTCTTCCATTCTTTTTGATGAGGAGTCTGCAACCTTTTCACTAAACAAACACACAAAACATAAATCTCAATTTTTCTCTTTAAAGTAGTGTTTCTCAAACTGGTTATGTAAATAAACTGATGTGTGCACGTTTTCACTGAACAAAAAATGAGACATCCAACTAACCAAAAACCAGTCAACCAGTCAGTGCTTCTCGAAGGGTCCTCAGTTAGATCTGTGGTCATACAGGCGCTTATTTTCACTGACTGAAATAATAGCCAGCCAGCCAACCAACCAACTAACCAAACCAGATAAACAATCAAACAAACAAGCCTGTATTTTATTTTTTCTCTTTAAGTGGTTCTCAAACCAGTGCTCACTAAATGTTTGTACATGTAAATGTGTTTCTAATGTATATTTTCATTCCATTTTCTATTTTTATTTTTCTGCATCATTTCAACACAGCAGCTGCTCTGAGTTGGGCTGGAGCAAAACTCTGGCCCATTAAGTCATCCTCCAGGACCATTTACAGAACCACTGCTTTAAATAATCATTCTTTCTAAATGAAATGTCCCCATAACATAAGGGTTCTGTACCATCTACAGAGGTTTCCCTAGAACTTCATTGAATGTTCACGTCAAAAATGGTTGAGGAACCTTCATTTGTAAGTGTATAGCTACAATACTCCACTGAGCCATTGTGGGTGTGTATCTGTGTGTGGCGTCCCTCTGGAAGTTTTTAAAAATCATTGACTTCATTCTCGTGCATGAATGCATGTCCACAGAGGGCTGTGATGCAAGAGCGAGTAAAGCCATACAGTCTAAGACATTTTTATTGCCATTCGTACAGAGTTTCAGAAAGAGGGAAAGAGATGTCTTACTCAAAGTTTACACTGGCTGATAAATCAGACTGTTTACTGTTAGTGACTGATATTTGATCAGTCTTTAAAACCATCTGGATAGACAGTCTCTTCCTCACTGATCAGACATTTTATATCATCACATTAATATCTGTAATATAGTTTCTTTGAAAAACAGCACATATCCTAGAAAATCAGCTTTTTGTTTGAAAGCCTTTTTTGTTTATACGTAATTATATCTAAATGGAACCTGAAGTTCTGTTACATGCTGCGAGTTTAAAATAATGGTTTAAACTCACAACTAACGGAAGTTTTTCCACAACCTTTGAAAAATTCTTTCACAGCCCTTTTCTTCTCTGCATGTCTTTTCTTCTTGTCTGTCTGTCTAGCAATGGCAAAGTTTCATTTATTCACTTCAATAAACAAAAGCCTTCTCATTGCAACTGTAAAACAAACAAACAGAACTCTTAATAATCTAGAATTGAAGAGCTGTAAATCAAAAATGATGTAGGCCTAGTAATGTTTTAATAATATAATATTGATAAGCCTAGTAATTGCAAAGTGATGGCGTGAATCTTTTATTGGGGTGCCCTTTAGCTCTTGTAACTTCAGGAACTTTACTCCACTCAGCAGTAACACGTTTCTTTGCTGACCATGGCTAAAATATGTTCCAACCTAAAATTAGCAAATAAACAAAGTGCATGGTAAACAAACATCTATGCTATAAAGGCAGAAGTACGTTGTAAATTTTCACATCAAACACAGCAGCATATGAAGTGGCAGCTCAGTGGTTTAAGCGCTGGGCTGCTTATCAAAGACTTGTGGGTTGAGAATTTATCCATGACCTTTAGGAATTTCAAAAAAAGGTGAAGAAGCATGAGATGTCAAATGGATTCAAACATTCAAATAAGATCTTTGTGTTATAATGATCATATTTCAAGATAAAGTGTAGCTCTACTGGCATGGGATAGATTTCTGCAGTGCTCTAAACCCACCTTCTGCACATGACATTTCTGTAAATCCTTCCTATGTAGTCTGTATGATATGTTTTTGTCATCAACAATTATATTACAGTGTGTATGTCATTATACAGTGAAGGAAATAATTATTTGATCCCTTGCTGATTTTGTAAGTTTGGACACACCGACAAAGACATGAACAGTCTATAATTTTAAGGGTAGGTTAATTTTAATAGTGAGAGTATAAAAAATAAAATCCAGAAAATCATATTGTACAAATTATATAAATTTATTTGCATTTTGCAGAGAGAAATAAGTATTTGAAGGAGACAACTGTTGGTGCAATAGTAAGCAAATGGAAGAAATACAAAATGACTGTCAATCAACAGTGATGTGGAGCTCCATGCAAAATCTCACCTCATGAGGTATCCTTGATCATGAGGAAGGTGAAAGACCAGCCTAAAACTACACGGGGGGAACTTGTTAATGATCTCAAGGCAGCTGGGACCACAGTCACCAAGAAAACCATTGGTAACACATTACGCCTTAATGGATTAAAATCCTGCAGTGCCCACAAGGTCTCCCTGCTCAAGAAGGCACATGTGCAGGCTCTTGCAGGCATACCTGGATGATTCTGAGAGTGATTGGGAGAAGGTGCTGTGGTCAGATGAGACAAAAATTGAGCCCTTTGGCATTAACTCTCCGTGTTTGGAGGAAGAGAAATGCTGACTATTACCCAAAGAACACCGTCCCCAACGTTAAGCATGAAGGTAGAAACATTATGTTTTGGGGTGTTTCTCTGCTAAGGGCACAGGACTACTTCACTGCATCAATGGGAGAATGGATGGAGCCATGTACCATAAAATCCTGAGTGACAACCTCCTTCATTCCACCAGGACATTAAAAATGGGTTATGGCTGGGTCTTTCAGCACGACAATGACCCAAAACATACAGCCAGTGCAACAAAGGAGTGTCTAAAAAAGAAGCACATTAAGGTCATGGAGTGGCCTAACCAGTCTCTAGACCTTAATCCCACAGAAAACCTATGGAGGGAGCTGAACCTCTGAGTTGCCAAATGACAGCAAAATCTTAATGATTTAGAGATGATCTGCAAAGAGCAGTCGACAAAAATTCCTCCTGACGTGTGCAAACATCATCAACTCATCAAATGTCTGACTGCTTCGGTAAAACAAGGGTTTTGCCACCAAGTCTTGTTTGCCAGAGGGATCAAATACTTATTTCTCTCTGCAAAATGCAAATAAATTAATATAATTTATACAATGTGATTTTCTGGATTTTATTTTTGATATTCTATCTCTTGCTGCTAAAATTATCCTACACTTAAAATTATAGACTATTCATGTCTTTGTCAAAATCAGCAAGGTATCCAATATTTCATTCACTGTAAGTACTGCTGAGGAAAATGCAATTACTGATATTTAAAAAGAACACAAAATGTCCAAAAAAAAAAAAAGTCAAGACCAAAACCGTATGGGTTTATTATGTAGACTGTCAATTTTCAAGTTTAAAAAACAACAACAACCAAAACAAACCCCAAAACATTTACCATAATATTTAATTATTAATACACAAATATTCTGTGAGAAAACTTTAAGCATTTTCACATTCATTGAACGTTGATTTGAGGATGGCAGTAATGCCTGTATGGTTTCACAGCATTGTCCTTTAAGAAAATAATTATATTCCATAAGACATAATTTTACATGTTGACACCCTACTTTCCCAATATTTCAGCCCAAAACATCACACATCATTCTTTTCATTTTGATGATTTTATTTTTTGTACAATTTCAGTGTTTTTTTCCAGACTGATTCCCTGATGTCCTATCATTTGGAACACAGTGTATGTTTATCCATATTTTACATTCTTAATTGGAAACATGCATATCGGAAAAGGAAAATCAACAAACATTATTACTGTTGTCCAAACCATTCAATGCTACTGTGTATATGTGTTTGTGTGTAAGTACAGTAGCAATCACTGGAAATCATGAGATAATGTTGGCTCTCTAAAGTCACTCAAACCATAGTTCTGTTCATTGCTGAGACGGGATTCCACTGACGAAGTGTGAGTTGATGCGTGAACTCCATCTCGGTCGAAACCTGCTGTTGGTGTTAAATGAATTTGTGTAAAGATAAGAGAAAACTTCAAATATGAAGCCGTTACCAGAACACAGAGGATTGGCCTTTACATTCTCAGAAAGGATCTCTATTATTCCATCATGGTCTCCTCCAGATCAGTGCATATCAGACAATGCAATGTTGACTGAAAGGGAAGGGTGAACAAAGAGTAACTATTACAATGTCAAAACAAAACATAACGAAGAGCAGCGGAACAAATATGATCCGTTGCAGATGATATTTGGCAGGAAAAAGCCTGTGTATATCTGGAACGATTCTCCATCACCACAAAAAACTCAAACCACTTTGGAAATGTAAAACAGTAAAGCTTGTTTGCTTTGCCACAATTCAATCCACCCGGGTGGGATTACTCCATTTCCTTCGATGAACTAGCCCTGCCTCCTGGTTTAAATCAAGGATAAGCAAATTAAGGGGCTTTGTCATTCTTTTCTGAAGAGGCAGAAGAGGGAGATTAAAGAGGCCTTGGTTTACATGGCAAGTCCTTCCTCCGAGACGTCCGGAGGAGCAGATCAGCTGGAGATGTTTTACTCGACATTTGTTCAGCTTTTCAACAACACAAGATATTGATCACTAGTGTGCTGGCTTTGGGAAATCTTGGAACTGAGGATGAATTGTGAAAAATTGAACCACTGAAGGTTAGATTTGATGTAGGGGAAAAGAGGCATGCAGCAGTGGTTGATGAGGATTTGCAATTAGTTTTAAAAACAACGTAAGCCTTGGTTTAGGAGCTGTCAGTGTCAAAATCCAAAGGAGGTTCCTTACTGTTACTGTGGGGTATTATACCATGTCCAATAACCAACACAGAGCAGACCACAGAGATTTGTGATGTTTGTTAAGCCTTACTGTGGAACTACTCACTTTTGTGGGCATTTGTTGTTGGGTCTTGAGGGAAACTTCTTGCAGGGATTCTTGTATGATCAAGTAGTGAAAGCCATATGAGTAAAAGAGACTCTGAAGGTCTCTGTCTGTCTCTCGACAGGGCCCTCTTTGGCTCCTCCATTCGCCATAAAATAATCTCCTGAGATGGTTCAGCAGCCAAGTGGGGGCCCATAAAATCCACATGATTCTCCGTGAAAAGTATAGCTTATCAGGTAAAACACTATTCCAGAGTCTCAGCATGCTGTCTGGAAAATAAAACCAATCAATTCAGAGTGACAGTCCTGATGTTGAGGGCCATTCATATGGTGACTGAATGTGTATTCAGTGAACAAAGAGCAAGCCCAGAAGCCATGAAAATTCATAATTCTGTGGTTCCTAAAGGCACCAGGTTGCTACTGTGGTCATAGGGCCTGCCATATTTGACTCCTGCCAGTATACATTAATTCAGGTTTCTTGCCATTATGACAATATGCCATTTTAGACAGAGAACATATGAAAACCCATTTAAGATGCTCTTGGGGTCTAAGTTTTCATTTGAAATTGAAAACATATGAGTGCCAAATTCCTAAACGTGAAGAAATCATTTAAATAAAAAGTCAGAAGCAGGACAGTTTGGGACAACAAAAATGTATTTTTAAGGGTTTGTATATTGGTCTTTTGCAAAGAGGTTAAACAGCATTCATTTTAAATGATTATTGTAGTTTCTCAATTGATAACATTTATTTATTTATAAATTAGAAAATGCACACAGCAAACTACCATTATTTAGTCTAAATATCTCTGGTTTATTGCAATGACCAGGAACAAATTGTAGGAAGCAGGAACTTTGGTCTCAAAACTTCACAAATGTGCAACATGTGCAAGTCCACAAAAAAAAATCTTAACTACTGAAGAGAAACGTTTTTCCCATAATGTTTTTAAATGTTCAGAGCACACGTCTATCCGTATTTCATCAAGCTATGCAACCATCAGTCAGGAATATAAAGATCACATTAATAATCTATAAGCTAATTTGTTCTTGTATAGAGCTGAACATGTAATGTCATCAACTATTATATATGAAAGACTTGCTCATTTCTGTTTTATGTAAGCTCTGAGAATCATTAGGAATTCCTTATACATTTCATGCAAAAACATTATTACAAATCCCTGATTGTAGCTGTCATATACAAATATTCAAACAATAGACTGGCTGTTTATCATAATTACACACTTTTGCCAATGCACAGGTCCGAGCTGCAGTACTGTCACACTGTCATTACATAAAATAACAGAAAGGTTACAGTTCGCAACCATAAAAATAGCCAAGCAAATCAATGTGTCATCAAGTGTTCCAAACAATAGGTTTCCATACCCTAATAACTTTGTCTGACAGCCAATCAAATCAAAGTGTCATCAAGTGCTCCAAACAATAGGCTAACATACATTAATAACTTCATCTGACAATTTTCAGAGCCAGCTTAGTTCAATGTTATCCCTAATGTTAGCATTCACAGTGCTATAGCCCCCTGAGGTCATCACGGATCCACTCTGTGGTCATGTTGGCCATCTCTTCTCCTGCATCCATGACAAACGCATGGCGGTGGCCTCTCTCACACAGACGAATGTCTCCATCTGGAAAGTCTCTGTGAATATCATAGTAGTACTGCACAGGGCACCAGTGGTCTGTGGCTCCGTAGTAAAAAATAAGCTGATGAAAAACAACAAAACAAAACACAAACAACATAATAATTAAAAAAAATGTTGTTAAACAAGAATTCTATTCCATACGCTTTCTAAGCCATTGCTCCTGTAGAATGAATAAAGAACAAAACCTTGTTTATCTCAAATGTTAACTTTACAGGTTTATAATTTCAGACGGCATCTACTGGCCCATCCATCATGTAATGTTTATACAACACACAGGAAAGCTGGCATTTTCACATCAAAAATGAGAAAAATATAGGATTGATATTCAGAATCTAGAGCTGAACCTTTAGTAATATAAAGTGCCCATCTTTGGACACATGAAGGACACATCACATTGACTGCCTAACATTTTAGTTTTAGCTAAATATTTTTTGTGTTTGTGTACCAAGTAACTGATTCCTATTTTTCTCATTTTCTACAAGCAAGCAACACATCTCTGCCACACATGAAAATGAAAATGTTGTGAATAATTCCGCTGAAACCAGAGGAAGTGTAAATGTTCCAACTTAGCTTACAGGTAACATTCCCTGTACCAGCCGGAGAGGATAAACACAATTAATGCTATATTGTATTTGAACCAGAGGAGGTTTAGAACTAAATACATAAACATATCTGCAACAAATATGATTATTCAAAGAGACTTTCTGTGACTAAAATATCAGCAAATCTAAATGCAGTTTTATATACAGTATGTCTGCAGTCTGCATAAAAACATAGTTTATAACGAATTCCACAGAATGGACTGTGAATATGAACTTTTCCCTTTGCTTACTTTGTGACACCACAGCTATACTTCAGACTGGCCAGCTCTTACTGCACGTTACTTAAATAC